>DWTO01006350.1:0-10085 GCA_018244755.1 Jemadia pseudognetus | reverse complement strand
TAAATTAGAAAATTTTTGTAGTGTTCGACCTGGGAATCGAACCCGGGACCTCCCGATCGTCAGTCGCACTTGCAACCAACACGACCAACGAGGCAGTCACAATTAAATACTTTCTAATAACTTCGATAGTATTGAATTGATGTGTTTTATAGCAATCCTTATTACATTTGAGCACAGGGAGAGAGGTAACATTTCGTTGTAACTGAATGCCTATAAAGACTGAATGACTATAAGCCACTAAAAATATTATTTCAGATATTCCAGTCATTTTATTTTTACAATTAAATTTTGTATTCGGGATTCCCGTTTCATTATTTAGATCTGAGGATTACAAGTGCTCTCGAGTCGCAGCGCAGAATATAGTTTCCATAAAAGTGCAGTTCGCGACTTGGTTTGAAGAGTTGTAGTTTTAGTCATTGCGATTGAACAATGTCATAAAGCTTTTGATTTCGGTTGTAGGGAAAAGTTGCTTAAATATTTTATTCTAGCCTCTGTAACTGTTCGACTTATAAACGTACCCGATTGTAACGAAGTTTTATTTTGTGAAGAATTTTCATCCAAATTCTTATTTGTTTCATAATGTTGTGAAAGTCGATGGCTCGTGAGAGAAAGAATTTCATAATACTTACCCTAGGTATAAAATTTTTGTAGTTTCATTTGAATTTTGTTTCGATTTTAATATGTACTTTGTTTTCATTAGGGCTTTATGTACAAAACACCGGCTGGAATAGCTATTATATCCGAATTTGAAACTTTGCAATGCCTTTGCTATTTTTACCAATAACGTTTTTAAGAACTTTTCTGACTAAAGATTCTTTAGTAAAGAAAAGAAAACGAGAAAAAATGATAGTTAAAATAGATAAGGAATAAGTAGTAGATAAGAAAATCTTGGTATAATATTTTACGCTAACTAATCCCATCTACGTCCGACGCTTAAATCCTTCGACGATAATGCACATTGAATGACATTTTAACGGAGTACCTTAATTTAAGCCACTCTTATCTCGTATAAACCTCAGGTGTTCTGGAATTGAAATTTTCAATTTTAATTCACTTCAGTAATTCACAATTCCCATTGAGAAATGTGATATTTATCTACTTTGAAATCTAAGTTCTTTTCTTGTCAATGAACTACTAGAATGTTAAAAACTTCAATATCTGTAATTTACTAATTGGTTTTTAATGTAATATGCCTTTTAATATAAGCCCCCAAATTTAACAGTATCCTGCTGTCTTCTACAGGTTGTGAGACCACTTCGTAGAAAAGCTACCCATATTTCTTTACCGAGAAGTGGCTGGACATATGCCTCTTCTGAGCGGTTATGTCCATAATCTCCACGCTGAGCGTGCAGGTTATGGATCGCTGAGCACAGAGCTTCTCCCACGTCCTATGCTGCTGCTCATAGACAGCTAGGTCATGTAGTTGTGCGTAGGCAGACCGCGTCATACCGCCATCTGTTAGCGTCAAGTTTTGTAGCGTTACCTTGCCCTGTATGTCGGCTGGGGACGGGGAATGTTTTCTTACTCAGCTACGACGCGGACACAGTTATGTAATAATATTAATACTTTTTTGTGTCAATAAAGCAGTAACCAGTTGTTAGCAGTTATAAATAACTGTTACCGCCTATATAGATTTGTAATTCACCAAAGAGCGTGGTTAACAATAAGGTGCTCATTTTCTTCACAGAACCGAAAGATATAAGGTAACTGTTCATATTAATCAGCCGGTAATCTTAATTTTATTGTACTAGACGAATACGGAAATTAATATAAACTAGTCTTGGTAATACAGGTATGGATTTATTTGATAGTTGGTCCCAAATACCTTGGCATTGGTGATGACTGGAAGATCCGTGTCTTTTACGGAAATAAAATCCAAAGTTTAGTCCATGAACATTCTGCTTAATCAGCATAAAATCTCTCTAAACAGAAGGAGGATTTAATAGTCTTATATATCACCTAAAACAGAATTAGAACCATCCTTCGCTTCATAAAAAGGATTAGACTCTAAGCTTTCCGGTCATTTCCTCTCGTTTATGATTCAATGCTTTTCATTAAATTGGATTTGTCTTTTATATGGATTACGTTTATTAGTGGAATGTGAGCCGGCGACGCGATAGGGACTCTTACCTTAACATGTTAATAGAAAATGGTGGTCATTTGCTGTTAAGTGGCCCGGTGGTATGGTCGTTAAGATTTTTTTTTAAAAGATGTATATTTTATACAGTAAGTTTTATTAATAACCAGGAAGTAGCAGCAATTAAAATTAATAAACAATTATTTTATAAATATAGATAGTTTTCTTGTCATTACGGAAAAGGTATTTATTTTGGACCAATGAACGATTCAAAAGACTGCATTGCGTTTTGTCTTTCTTTGTCAACATTGCCTTTTTGTATTTTTATTTTTTAAATAGATTTTAATTGTCATTTGTATACAATGCGAGTGTATTATCGTGGATATATAAATGTGAATAAGCACAATTCATCAAGTTTTAATCGACTGTTCAGTTAACAATACAGTTGTTTTTTTTACATATATTACGCAATGAAAATAAAAATTGTATTCCGCTTCGATATTTATTGGCCAATCGCCACCAATATAATAAAGCCGCAGGTGTTTCCAAGCTGCGAATTCGCAAACTGAATTGGACCAGCGATAACGTCAGACATACCGTGGTATAGTTACGTATGTCTGATATATGAAATGATATTAACAATAATGAAACGCTGATTATAGGCAACATGTAAGTTTAATAGGTTCTCCCTATTACATAGGTCGTATATAACATAACTGGTGACAACTGTCAGGATTACACTTCTCTGCCTAACCCTTCAGAAAATACTAGTGTTGAGCAAACAGCTTTACAGAATAAAGATAAATCTTTATAATTAGATCTCACGTGTATCCAACACAAAGGAAACGAATGAAACTTTATTTAAAAAGACCTAAATAACAAAACTTCCATTTCAATCTGGACGGCGGAAAATTTAGAAGGAACCGAGTGTTTTAATGTATTCCATTCATCATCTCGATCTGTCCATTAATAGAGTCATATTTCACCCTCGGATAACGAGCTAAGCGAAACTGTAACGAACGACAAAGATTCTTCGGACAATTTATTACAAACATTGTGCGTCCAGTAAGGTTGGAATAAATCTGCTACAATTTATTCATCGGATATAATCTGAGTTTTCCGTCTTTTAAAGTCACAAAAGGGCACCCTGTGTGGTGATCATGTAAAAAAGTGATCTATCTATGCAATTACAAAGCAATTTTTAAAGAATTCTGTGTTCGATACGGTAAAGAAATTGTTACAAAATGTATCTTTGAATACTTGTTATGAGATTAGAATTGTGAGGACAGAATTTTATTCGAATTTTGATCACGTGGGAATTTATGTCGAATTATTAAAAACGTTAAAGAACATCAGTGTACGGAGCGGTTGTCTGACCCGAAAACTTGTCGCCCAGTATCATAGATTACAGTATCAAATCACGTAGATATACACAAGTGTTAGGAAATCTTGATCAAAATCCGAGTAGATAAAAACAGAACGCGGGCAAGGCAGTAGCTGATATTTTCAAAACGAAGTCAAGTATTTTATTTTAAAATACCCTACTGGTTCTCAACAAGTCAGGTTTTGCAACCTGGAAAATTTTGTAGGGAAACAATTCATCTCAGGAACAACTTAATTCCAAGCCTGGAAAAATTTACTACAATTTATTTTCTGAGTTTATCACAGTTCAATGTTAATGAAACTTTTCTCATTTCCAAGATTGTTGCAATAAAAACCATCCATAGTACAATGTTGTCTGTGCATTTCGTTTCTGTTTATGATCGTACGATTACGTGCGTAACATCACGCCTGTACTTTCCCGAAGAGGCAGACAGAAGAGTGTAGTACAAAGTTACATTGCTACTAGTACAAAGTTACAGAGGATTCTAGTACAAGTAGCTTGCTGTGGTTCGAAGTTTCTAATGAAATTTGAGACCGTTTATATTCATAATAGCCGAAACTTTCGTTACTTACTGTCCGTTTTTCAAATTGATCTCTTCTTCAAAATCTATTATAAAATATACATGTTATAATACACGATGAAACATCTAATTTCAGGTTGTCACATTGCGAAAGACAGTTACGTGTCCATCCCTGATATATAAGTTGTAGACGAGGCATTATTGTATGTACTTTGCTGATTCTTTCTTATTTATAGCAGCCATTTATTGTACGTGATTAAGGAAGTAAATGTTAGCGCAATTAAGCGCGTTAGAGAATTTGTCTTGGACATGGTTAGGCTCCAGTGTGGCGCTGGTGCGAGCGAACTTCGATAATTAAATTATTTATCGGCTTCATTCAAGTACATTTTTAAGTATTATATAGGTAAGTGCTTTTTATGAGCCTCCACTTCGCAGCAAGGTTGCGGCAGAGGATTTTTTTTCCCGACCCTTTTATCATTCCATTGTTGGAACATGGAAGGATGAAGACTTTTTTAATAGTCAGAAAATGAACTTGGCTAAATTGAGGCGTGCTTTACTATATAAACTTGTTTACGCAGTATTATGAAGGAATGTGTAAATAGTGTATGTGTAGTGAGAAATTATAAAAAGGAAAAAAGGTATGATTTAATTAAGATACATGATTTTTTTATTGTATCATCAAGCCGCTTCTCTTAGGGATACCCGAGAATCAAACCAAGAACCTCTTGATAAGCTGTCGCGGTTGCAACCACTGGACCAAAAAACAAGTCTATATTTACTTTATTCGTAAATATAGTAAATTAATACTTCTAGCAATAACAATGAAATGCTTCTCGCTTTGTTTCAGTCCACGCCCTTACTGATCCTTAATGGGTGTTTACATAGCGCGGTACCATTCGATAAAATGGATTATATCCCACTCAGTTTTCATCTCTTTCGCTAGTCTACTTCCGTCCCTTTCTTCCTTAAGATTGTTAAATTCATTGTTTTACTTCTTAGCTGACCTTAGTCAAAATTATAGCACATCTTATCTTTACAATCTATAAAATGTAATCCATACTAAAGTACGAGAGTAAAAGGTAAGTAATTTTGCTAATACTTGTAACGTATTTGTAATATAACGTACCTCTGTTGATAAATATATATACATAGACGATAGGAAAATAGGCATTGTGACGTCAGAGTTTACAGAAGAACAATAGAAGTTCCCGCATGTAACGACGATATATGTTTCCTTGGGCCCTGTGCAGATACTAATTTACTCGTATAACAAAACGCGATATCACGCTTGTAATCATTGAAGAGGTACGCAAAGGAGAATAGTACACTACCACGTTTTACTAGTTACTTTTACTGCCTGCCATGGAATAGATGGTGAGGCTATTGCTATACCCCGGACACCAATGCAGTCTCCCTCCTTAATACAGAAGATATAACAAGAAAAACAGAATATGCTCTTTGTACTATTACGTATTTTTACACAACCTAATGTACAGTAAATACGAGTTTTATTATAAGTTTACAAAAAGTATAAAGAAAGGGCTTACTCTGAAACGTTTGCATAATACCATAAAATTATTTTACAGCAAATGAAATGGCAGGTACACCGTACAGTACCTGTAGCGGCTAAATGTTGTTTTCTTTACAATTCGAGGGTACCATGTTCTGTAGTCGGTGAATGTAAATAAATTTCATCCATAAATATAAACTAGGACTCTTGAGATAAGGTTTACTGCTTTCATCTACTTTAACACAATTATTCCCTTCAATTTAGTTTTAACACTTATGGTATAATAAATAATAAAAATTGTAATAGGTATTCTTGACAGTAGTCACACTTTTGACAGAGGTTGTTTTTGTCATATCAGAATTCATATGTTTTGCAATGCGACGCCTCCTCATTGATGCCATCTTGGTACATTCATGAAATAGGCCGTCGAGTACCTACAACCTTCAATTGGTCTTCAAAAGTTCCTTTGGGGTGAATGGGTGAACAAATCTGGTTAAACAACAAAATAATAATAAAGTAACTTTTTAAATATCTTATGTACATTTTAGCGACTGCCTCGTTGGTCGTGTTGGTTGCCAACGCGACGGCCGATCGAGAGGTCTGCGTTCAAATCTCGGATCGGGCACTATTGGATTTCTCTTAGATTTTCTAGTAGTGCCTCGGATTTTAGACATGCTTCCGGTGGATGGCTTACCACCGGCTTACCACCTATTCCATAGTGGGATGTAAACGTAACTGATGAAACGCGGGAGTCTACTACACTCTTCTGTCTACCTCTTCGGTAATTACAGGCGCAAAGTTACGAAGTAACATTGTTTAAAATTGCTTTTAAGGCACGCATTTTTCTGACTTCGGTGGTGTTAAACACGTCACGTTGAAACAATCGTGACCTTAGAAGTCGTGATAATAACGGTAGCCCAAAAACAAGACGAGCAATAAGCAATCCCGAAACGACAATTTAAACAAAGGAACAGATATTGAGGTTGGAAGCAATAATATGTAGATTGTAGGACAAAATTTAAATAGAGAAGTATGGTCTATCTCTACTCTGGTTTCGCAAACGTAAACAAATTCAATATGCATTTATTCGGAACTGTGGCTTGGTTCATTTGAATAACTTTAGAGGATTTGGTCTCGTCTACTTTTTGCACTTCACCGATAAACTTACTTCCAGGACTTGCTGGCTTTATAGAATACTGGAAAGTTAAAATAATTGCTTATTCCAGTTGCAGTTTTGTTTTAAATTGGATAAGCTCTTAGTTAAAAGTTGCGGTAAGCGAATATTTTCAGAATTGTTTCAATAATGTTCTAGGAATAAAAATGCGGTTTGACGTAACCCTTTGATCCTAAAAAAGATTGTTGGTTGCCGTGGATATTTTCTACCACTCTCTAGGTATATTTATTTAGAAACGCTATTTATTTGTAGACTGCGTTGAAATCAACCATTGATCAAAAAGTCTGCAGCTGCTGAAGTTAATCTGTTTCCGCAAATATTAATGAAAACACGGTGACAAAATGACGACTAAAAATTAAATAAATTCCTAAAACTTATAGTGTTTTTATATAGATACAAAAACGGTATACATCGTCTCGTAATTTAAAATATTTCGGTAATATTTCTGTACGGGTTATTTGGAATGCCTCGTCTCCCTGCCGCGCTTCACATTCAATAGCACAGAACAAGAATACTTTACCACAATATGAAGATTTATGAACCCGGGTACTTCAACAATTTATTTTATCACAAGTAAAATTATTATCAAAGTTACCAACAACTATTAAACTAGTAGTAACTAGTTTTCTATTTAAAAGTTTACTTCTCGGTCACAAATTTATGTACTTTTGATATATACTCGAAAATTATTCCTCGATGGTAAGTTATTTGTAACGACTTAAGGCCACTTATTTTGTAATATTGACAAAAAAATTAATGATTGTATAATATTCACCAAGTATATTATATATTTACCATATATTTACTTGAAAATCACAAGCTTAGAAGTTCTTCACGATAAATTTGGGTATTATATTAGAAACATTTTAAAAATGCTATTATTTTAAATTAAAATAATATCAAATTATACGTCACTCCTAATTATATACAAGTGTTCTTAACAAAAATTCTTACCAGACATTGGCTGATTAATCCCAAGTCAAATTACGGGATAGCATGATTTTGAGGGAGGCATCACTTTCAATTTTTCATTAATTTGATTTCATGTTTTCTTTAATTTCAAATTCGTGGGACTATATACATAATATTGAGTATAAAAACACGTTAGGTTTATTTTAAACTGGCTGAATTTTCATTGTATGTCTCCGAGTATGTATGACAGAGTTAGTGTAGTTGACGTGGAGTTTAAATTATATTAACGATTTAAATTTTCATTTAGTTGCTTGATGTCTGGAAATGTGCCCGGGGTATGGCAATAGGCTCACCACCTATTCCATAATGGGACGTAGGTAAACGTAACCGGTGAAACGTTGTGTTGTACCACATTCCTCTGTCTACCTCTTCGGGAATAACAGGCATGAAATTACGTTACATTTAAATTAAATTGGCTTTTTTTCCTTTTTCATCGAATGGTTTTACAATATACATACTTGCATTTAGGTTTCTCGCGGCAGCTTTCTGACAAAAGGTGAACGTGTCCGCGAAACGTCATTGTCATAAAAAAATATTAATTTATTCGTATCCCGTTTGGAGTGTGGCCGCAGTCCCCTAAGTTTACGAGAACATAAAGCCAAGTCTATTCATTTTACGAGTTGAATTTCATCGCAGTCTCTCCCCCAATTCTCCATTCGCTTATCTTTATTTTTGTTTTACGACTCGTACAGATGAGATTCGGAATATTAATTCCTATAAGCTTTAAAATGTAATAATTGATTTTGAATCCATTGTAACGTTAGTTTGATTACGGTGTTCTTCAATATATTTAAAGAACAATCCTTCTTTAATCAACTTTTCCTCCATCACTTATAAAGTTATGTTTTAATAGTTGTGGAAATTACGTTTTCATTAGTTATTTCGTTGCGAAATCTTTTCTAAATCATTAATTTGCTATGTATTTTTGGTTTAAATTGTTTATTTCAGTTCTTTTTTCATAAATAACATTTGTGAAGTTTTTAGTGATGTTATTATTATTAAATTTTAAGCTAACGTCTGGACAATTTGCAGGTGTCCGGTGGCATATGTTTAGTATTCTGTTAATAATGACGAGTATTTTGTAGATAATTAAAGGTAAGTCAAGACTTAGCAGTATTCATTACATAACACTGAAATATGTGGAGCTCATATAGTAAATACCAGAAACTTTGGCCTATGGCTAATGAGACAATCTCATATCATGTATACTAAAACATCGCGTTACCCATACTTGACTTCAGCTCACTGAAGCTAGGGTCAAGGAGTCGTGTCAAGTAACAGAGAAACCCATTTCACGGCTGTGTTCGCCTTTCGTAAATACTTTAGCAACATCAAACAAAGTTAAGGTATAACTATTGTAACAACGTCAGCTGGGATCGAAAGGTTAAAGTTTGGTATCTGTGAGGAAAAGCGGTCATACAGCCGAGCCAATCTGTACACACAATTAGTTTCCAATCACATATGGATTCTACTAATTACCACATGACATTTACAATATCAAAATGCTACAATTAGTATAATTGATGTACGGAAGTGTGCTACGGCGTAGTGGGACGTACCGGTAAAACGTGGAAAAACCAGAACATTCCTTTGCCTACCTCTTCGGTGAACTTATACGAACACAATCTAATGTGATTTTAGCAAATACCTACATATTATAATAATACTTATAAGCATTTAGGTATCTAAATAAACTCGTGATAGAAAATGATATTAACATAAATATTAAGGCAATCCGAAAAGATACGCTTAACGATATCAGTCTTTTTCTTTTTTAATGGACTGTATTTACGATTGTAAATAAAAGAATAGGGCATGTATCGAGCATAAAAAAGAAGACGGAAATGGATCACGTAAATCATTAACGAGAAAGCAAACAGTCGCTGTTATCCACAATCATTTCCAATCAAGTCACAAAGGCATTCTTTCGCAGTGGATACGGTTTTCTTGAACAATAATACATAGTACGTAGTCTGTTCAAAGGAACATTTCCCGTCGTCGTAATACGTTCGAGTAAAATGAATAAAAACACGTAAGATTGTATTGAAGAGCTGTCATATATAAGGAGTTTCCTTATATTTATGTTAATATCAATAGATGCGTTTCTTAGTAGTAAATAATAATAGTGATAGAAAAATCAATAGTATCAATAGGAAAAATCCAATAGTGTCCGACCCGAGATTTGAACCCAGTATCTCACGATCAGCAGTTGCGCTTACAACCACCACGACCAACGAGTCAGTCAAACAGGTCAAGGCGGGTTGATAATGATTATTTACATATGTATGGTTTATATGGTATATATATATCTTCACGCCAGCTCCCTTGCGGGGTAGGAAGACAGCACAGAATGCTAAATATCTCCATCCTTGCACACCTGTCGTGCCTCTTACACATTCGTCACTCTCTTCATACACGCACGCCGGTTTCGGAGACATCTAACGTCCG
>DWTO01006349.1:0-10086 GCA_018244755.1 Jemadia pseudognetus | reverse complement strand
ATATGGAGGAGGTTGGAGACAAACGTAACTAGTGAAACGTGGGAGTGTACTACTGCACTCCTCTGGCCTACCACATGATGTTACGTTAAATGGTTACATTTAGAAATTAACAACTTAATTTCACCCTAAGTTACATGTATATTACTGGTACCATGGAAACTTGATGCAATACGAAATCATAGTGATTTTGTAATTTTCGTACTCATAATTTGAAACGTAGAGTATAATTACTATTAGAATGGTGTATATCTTGTGTAACGAATGTTAATTATTGCACTCTATCTCTCTAATAATAGAGACATTTGTTACAGTAATAATGTAATATTACGAATACGTACATATTGTACATATACAATGTATCGTATATTTTATATCGTTCACTGCTGTTTTAATTTACAAATAGTTTGTCATGTGTGACCGAGTCGAGGTGATAAGCATTTCATTCATTATGAAATCTAGCCATGTTATTATTTATACAATGCGATAACGACTAGCATGATAAATATTTTGTTGTTTTCATATAATTCAATTTAATAAAGTACTTGTGTAATCAAATACATATAAAAAAATTTCTGCATTTAGAAAGGTCTGTATTTAATGTCTAGTAAATTTCATTGTTGGAATCAATTTCAAAAAAATTGTTATTTTAGCGTTTACCGTAGCTTAGTTGTTTAGTAACATTTCAACGATATGTTCATTATAAATATCTTTCAATAGTTAAAATTACATTGTAATTTTTGATATATAAAAATGTACCCTTATTGGATGCTGTACCCTAAAATTGTCGGTGTAGAGTTACGCGTTGAATGACAGATGCCAAATTGTCCAATACAAAATATTCACGATAATAATCCTTTTCAAATTCCATCTATGCGTGTGCTTTGTAAAATGTGTGGGGATGCGAGCGACGGGGGATGCGACCGTGACCCATGGCGCCCTATTTGTCGATGTGCCCCAATTATGACGACCTTCAGAATGTTCAGAACCGTATCCACTCGTCCTGCGCCAATAATATCGACGTTTCACTCATTTCTTGACTCTCCATAACAAAGTAACTGGTATCGCCCAAAAATGAAAAAAAAATCTCGTTTCATATTCTTTGATTAACTACTAAATATTAATCTATTGCTGAATTCGTAGGTATTTAAATTATACAGATGACCATTGCAATAAATATTAATAATCCATTTAAATCTAAGTTGGTACAAAAAGAAAATGTACATGAAAACGTATGAATTTTAAAATTTATGTCATTGTTAATTTTCGCTGTAAATAATATTTGGTGACAATTAAAGTAAAGTATGCTCTCGATGGCGACATGAAAAGCTTCTACTCAGGCGCGTCGGAGTGTGTCAGGTGTCACTCATTGCGAACATTGCGCTTTTCCCTATATTCAGTTATAATAATTATTATACTCTCATTAATAAGAAAATGGTCGCCATAGCGAGCCCAGCTATGGTTTCAACCTTCCTACTGGGAGAAGCACCAAGCCCAACACTGGAACGGATAAATGATTGATGATGCAAGCAGCGACAACGATTGTCGGCCGCACGATGTGATGTGTTCGTAACTGTTGAAACTGTATGCACAGATAATGTATAAACTAAACTCTCTGTGTTATTTCATATGTCATTACAATAAATAAAGTGTCAGACACATAAGACAGACACTTGGAAACACCAAATTGTCATTCTGAATATAAATCTTAACAAATCACTGGACTACCACTGATTATTGCAATAACCTAATAGTAACAACTCATTGACAAACCGATGCTTCAATTGCCAAATCGATAAAATACATAAACAAAAAGTTGAAAAACATGAAAATATATGTTTTTTTTTATTCTTTTCAAATTTTGCAAACGCATCTTTGATCTGACGAATACGTACAGTTAGGCGCTAATCAAGTGCTTTGATATTAAAATGTAATAATATTTAAAAAATTCAGTTTTTAGATTTGGCATGTGGAGCATCCAAATATGACTCAAATAACCAGTTCACCAATGACTCATATTTCAGTGTCTTTGAAAGTAGATGTTGGGATTAATATTTTATTTCTTATCTCTATTATTAATCAGAGTTTAATCTGATTTAATCTACTTTTGTACAGGAATTACGATTAATTTTAACCACGCCATTTTAAAAACTCCTTCAATCGCTCAATGTTATTGTATATAAGAATATATGGTTCAATTTGTTATTTACCTGCGTTATCAGCACACATTTTTTTGTCTTTTTTATATTTGATTGCGAAAGCGATACAAAAGTTTTCTCATTGTGAAATACTTAACACATTAAAGATCTTTAAGAATTCTAATATCAATGCATTACTCTGAATAAACAAGGTCAACGAAGGACGAATATGTAATCAAATTGTTCAAATACAATATTGAAATACGGTATGTAATGAAATAATTTTAATCTACATATTACGAATACTGGAACTTGTTCTACTGTTTTGGAACCGACTTATCTATGGAAAACTAATAAAGCTATAAGGTTTCGGTGTCTGTAAATTATGACCAAAAATTGAGTTCTTCGATTTAGTTAATTAGGCTATAACCTAAAGTGTTTACGAAGTCTGCGAGTAAGGACCATTGCAATAAAACGACAGTCGAAAGTCATTAAACATAATGGCTGCGTTAATTATGGTTAGCAGCCGCGGATGGCTTCTGTGGTACAATTTTCATCCCTCATTGATAGTATTTTAAACGAGCGGGCGAAATTCGGTCAAGGTTAAGCCTCGACCGGAGCTTTTGTATTTAAGCGAGCAGTCCAATACTTTAATTCCTTTGTAAAAAATTGCACCTACAATAGGTTTTAACGGTGCAACGCTATAAACGTTGCACCACCCTTGTTGTACTGAAATTGTTCCGGTGATCGATTTCTTGCTGATTTTTGCATATTTGGTACTTGTCTTCATCGCATATATGTTAATGTCGAGTTCTAGAAGTTTCGGTACTCGTATGTTCGATTTGCGACCGGCACGTATCGGTTGCGGTAATACACCTGTTGTAGCCTAGACCTTCACTGCCTCGCCTACTAAGGTCACGCCGTCGATAATTCACTTAACTCCTCCTGTTGCACAATTGTTAAATCACTACTAATCAATCGTTGCCACGTTGCCGGCCACGTGTGCGCGTCGCAGTGTAGGTGATTAATGTATATACTAAGTAAGTACCTACCTACAAATGTTACACACACGTTCCGTTGTTACAGTATGTCACAGAGAAAATGGGCGGTGCCGAGGGCACGAAGTTGGATTTGGACTTTGTGGAAATGGAAAGAGTAAGTATAAACTTATACATACTATTACATTACAAACATACATACATTATATACAAAATATTACATTGGAAGGGTAGTTAAATTATAGCATGACAGCATGTGTGGTACAGGAGAACCAATTCTTTGTTGTATTGTTCATGGTCTGATACAGGTATTCATTAGATTACAGGAGTTTAAGTAAGACTCATATTAATAGCTCAATTATGAATTTCCCTTTGATTGCTCTATATTCAATCATTATTAATATTATAGAACTACTTCATGAATATTGCTTCACACGTTTTCTCATTTATATATTTCTATTTAGCGTAACAAATATGCAGTAAAAGTAGGTACTAATGGTGTCACAACCTTAATCTAATATGTCATTGTTTTACAGAAAACAGACGTGACTTGCGAGCTGGTGGAGGAGCTTCAGACGAAAACGAAGGAGTTTCTCCAGCCGAACCCGACGGCGCGGGCCAAGATGGCCGCCGTGAAAGGTATTAGCAAGCTGAGCGGGCAAGCCAAGAGCAACACCTACCCGCAGCCAGAGGGAGTGCTGGGCGACTGCATGCTGCTGTACGGCAAAAAACTCGGCGAGGACTCCGTGTTTGGTGAGTCTCCAAATGTACTAGAATTGATCGCGCTTCGCCACTGGAAGTTTTAATATAACTGTGAATAATAATATTTGAAAACGATCTATTATAGCACAGTGCCTGATCGAGATGGGCGAGGCACTGAAACAAATGGCGGACGTTAAGTATTCGCTGGATGACAACATCAAGCAGAGCTTCCTGGAGCCTCTGCACCACCTACAGACCAAAGACCTCAAAGAGGTCATGGTGAGTTTTTTTTTAACTATTTGAATGAGCATTTATAAATTTGGCAAATTGAGTTGGGACATTAATAGTATAATATTTATTATATGTTATTTAATTGTATACATCACCTTTACTTCCGACCTTGTTTCTATGCTTGTTACATTAGTAATTTGTAAAAAAATGAATACAACTGCCACTAATAACTATGGTTATTGTGAATAACGGCTGTGGGGACAAACAACAGGGGAGGTTGAGGTGACGCGCCCTGTGTCACATTAGATCCAAGTCCCCCGTCTACCACACCCAAATAAAAATCCTTATACTAATCTCTTAACGATACTAAGCAAATGCGTGATATTAATATCGAGTGGAAATTAATGTTGTATTTCTCTGTAATGAATCTAATTACACCTTCGCCCCTTAGCGCGTGCGTGACTGAAACTCGAGTAATTAAGAATTTGTCAACTAATATTTCTATCACCTTTAAATCTTAGTCTTATGTAATCTACGTTTATAATGAAGTTTTCCTTTGTAATCCAAGTCGGATTACGTAATTACGCATTTTCATCGTTTCGAATTTCTGAAGCGGATGAACGGGTATTTTGTGAATTTTGGTATTCGTTTTCAAGAATTTTTTGTCAGTAATGATTTAAGCTATGCCGATTCAGGTTATTTAATACAAAATCTACGTCTACTGTAAAACGTGCCAAAAAGAGCGATGTTATAACAAGCGAAGGAAGCAATCGGAATGTATGGAATGAACACGACAAAATTACATTTGCAGTTCAATTCGCGTTGTGTCTATATGGTTGAGTTGAGTTCAACGTTATATCTATGTGATTAAGTTTACTTTAGTTGTGTGTGTAGTTGTGTGTGTGCAGGCAGATACTGGATGCGGCAAGCCGAGGACAGGGCGCGATGGCGCTCTTTAGGGGAGCCCTATGTCCAGCAGTGGACTGAGATAGGCTGATGATGATGATGATGATGATGTGTGTGTATATTGTGAAGTGAACTTCTCCTTAGTATCTATGTGGTTGAGTTACAACTAAGGGTTATTTTAGATTAACAGTATAATACTTTTATTGAGGTTGGTTGATTTTGCCATTGTTTCATTGTTAAACATCTTTTAATGTTTGTTTTTACAGCATCACCGAAAGAAACTGCAGGGACGTAGGCTCGACTTTGACTGCAAACGCCGACGACAAGCGAAAGGTAATTATCGTCCTATATATGTATTACTTATAATATAGTTTGGAAATTTCTTATATATATTTATCGAAATTATTGTAATCGAAATATATTCCAAATTTATATTGATATGTACAATGAAAATTATGTAAATATAAGAAAATATTGATATGTGTGCATAACTAATTTTTGTTTGTTTTATTTTGTTGATATATCAAGGCTCGGGTAGAGCCAGTCCTTATATGAGTCCAAGTCACAGTTCTGCACATAGACATGGTACGTTCAGAGAGGGAATTCTCGCATTGTATAAACCATTAAACGCCACAAATTGGATCAGCACGTATTCATTTGTACAACGCTAGTAATACCATACATAGATTTCTATAACACAGGGTACAACAACCTGGTTTTTTTAGTATTCTCGTTTTGTTTTGTTTTTTTTCTAACAATTTAATAGCCGCTCGTTTCTTTCATGTTCCCCCCGCTCCGCGCCCGCGCTGTTCCCTAACATCGTTTGTATTACCCCGAACATTGTTTCTCATCACCGATCTGGTCTGTATATCATTTTTAATTTTGTTTCTTTTTTTCATTTTATCGCTACTTCGCTTTTTTTAATTTCGTACGGTCTTTTTTGTTCGTTCTCCTCATCCGTGTCGCGCACACGTACGTACGGGCGGCGCGCGCGTGCGGCGCCCCGCGCGCTGCATGCCCCAGCTCACATTCCAGATGACGAGATCCGGCAGGCGGAGGACAAGTTCGCGGAGTCGCTCACGCTGGCGCAAATTGGCATGTTCAACCTCCTCGACAATGATGTGAGTTGATGTTTCGTTGTAGCTTACATTCAAAGGCTTACGACTATGTTGCCTTTGCTAACGAAGATTACACTTGCTCTCGCCTTAATGAAGTCACGAGACAAAAAGGGAAAAAACTGCTCATTCATTTATTTTGGTCATACATAATATATAATATACCCAATAATAACGATATGATATAGAATGGATAACAAAAAGCGATGTCTCTTTCATACTTATATTGGGAATCTTCTTTGTTGTTGTCTATATCTATGTTTTTATATGCTTTGTTGTTTCGTACTAATAGTGTTTAATGTTGTCACGCTTTCCAGGTGGAACAGGTGGCTCAGCTCAGTTTCTTCGCTGAGGGTCTGCTGGAGTACCACCAGCAGTGCACGGAGATCCTTAAGGGACTCGTGTCCACACTCATGGAAAAGTTAGTCAATCCTGTCATTAAAAATGATTCCCGTTATGTGGTAATATGAAAACATAATATTGCACTTATTAATTTTATTATACTTATTGTAAGAGAAAACTTGTATCCTGCACTGGTATGATGGTATATGCAATGATAATACTTTGTGAAGGTACGAAGTTTAGGAATTTCTTGTTTTTTTAGGACATCTAAAAATGTGATTTGACTGCTTGAATTGAATGTTTATATTATTTTTTAATCGAAAAAAGAATAGGAGTTAAACCAGATACTGCTTGTCTACTCAGGAAGGAGGAGGCGGTGAATCGTCCCAAGATGGAGTTCGTGCCGAAGACGCTCGCGGACCTGCACATCGAGGGCGTGCACGACCTGAACAATGGTAGGCGGTACGGTTCCACGCACAGCCTGTCCCGACCCCGAAACGTCCCCCCGACCTCCTCCGTAGGCGACCTCACCACTACAGACCCCTTCAAGGCGTGGGAGGCCCCCCGGCCCGCGCCGCAGCCCACCCCCTGGGACTTCCCGCGGCCCGCCGCTAGGCCCGCGCCCGCCCTCAAGCCGCTCCCCGCGCCCCGCTACCAATCGAACGGCAGGGACCCCTGGACAGGTGATTCTGGTTTTGTTTGCTGAATTATATATTCGTTTCGAATTTGGCTGTGGATTGCGTTTCTTTTCGGTTGTGGGGGACAAGGGTTTTTGGTAAATATAGGCGATTTTATGGGAATGTCTGCCATTTTATCATGATTGTAATAATATTTAGCTTTTGGCTGTGTTGCGTGTACATACATTGAGATTTTGAATCTTTGGTATCAAAGATGTACTACAATTTGCCAATATACACCTTGGTGATGCGCAATCACACTGAGTCACGGGGCCGTAAATAAACTAAGTTTTACTGTACTCGCAATAAACGTACAATTTTAACGCAACAAAATTTGCTTAAAGTTGTCTACAAAAAAAATGTAAAAATTATAAAATAACAGTCAATCAGAATTTGAATTGATACGAGTAGTCCAAAGTCAAATTCATCACATCGTATTCGTTCACACACATTTTCGTCAATAACGTGACGCACAGAACGCACGACGCTTGGTCGCGAGAGCCGCGAGCGCCGCGCCGCGGGGACGCTTGGTGGCGGTACACCGGCTAAGACTAACATCACACATTGTAATTAACTATCAACCTCACTGTTAATAACCAAAACGCCCTGAACGTCGGTATTCGGAGTGACTTTTTCATGGTACATAAGACGTTTTCAACATTAGCACTAACTCGTATTTACTCGTCTCAGTAACACCTGCTCACGTTTTCCTACACACGGGTATTTCAACATACAAAGTATCGAGTACAAATATATAGATATATATCGATTAACTCATGTTACGTAATAAGGGACATTAATATGAATACGTTACCCTTAAGTGTACGGGTATATTTCAACTTCATATTATTATAATCCAATCAAAACCGTCCCTGTGATAAAAGTCGAAACAAAATCATGCATTTTTAATTCATTTTAATATTATTTTCTATATATATGTCACATTTTTATGTAAAGTATATATTGTACATAGTCATACATTGGATGTCAATTAAACGTTAAAAAACAATGAAACATTTGTTAGGAAAAAAAAATATTGATCTGAATACTATATCAAAATAATAAATTGGAAATTTGATCCATTGAACATTTTGTAAAATTATGGCAACTCATAGAAACATACACAGCAAAACTAATAATTAGATATTTAACTTCAGTAGGTACCCGGTCACCGACTTTTTTCTGTTCTCTTCCTTGTTCTAACTCACGTGATTAATACATTCAATTTTATTTTTATTTTGAGCTTCTTATAAATCACGTAGGGTTTCGGTACTTAGCCGTTAGCGGTCACAGAGCAAGGCGGGACGATATTGTACAGTACCTAATCAATTTCTTATTTCAGGTGTACCGACGGCATATCCTTTTCCTCTCCTATCCCATCCTGTCTTATTTATTGACTAGATTAAGACATTTGATATTTATCCATATAGCTATATGCAAAGGAAACCGTGAAAGTGAACCTGCATATTAATTTCTACAATTATAAATCCATATATGTATTTTTTATATTTATGTTTGGACAAAACACGCTAAGCTATATTATAATGATACAATTAAGCGTTGTATTTTATAACTTTAAGTTTGGATTATATTAGGACATTTATAAAATGAAATAATAAAAAAATAACGTCTAATATTGCTGATCAACAAGACATGGCTGTATAAAAAAGTTATGCATGTGAATAGACAAGCGAAATTTAAATTTCGATCTTTTCATTTTAACTGTCTGTTCCAAAAAAATTCCACAAATATAAAAAAAGTCTATTATTTACGTCAACTGTGCTATCCGCTATCGACTCATGATTTAACACATAAATTGAAAAAATAAGCAACTATTTATAGCTCAGTGTGTAACTATTTGTTGAAATCCAGCATGGGTATGATTACCTACAAGACTTTGCATATGGTGTATTTTTTTTCGATGTGTGTATTTTATCTTCCGATATCTTAATGTTGTCATATTGTTATCCGCTAGGTAAATTGCGTTTGTTACATTAGAATCTTGTTTCTATGTCTTCGTTTTAATGAGTAGACATTCGATGTTTTCGCTTACCTTCTTTGATATTCGATGTTCAGTCACCACACAGACGAGCCGCAAATTGACATGCACATTCTAGAAGTATTATTATTATAATGCGTACTTTGAAATTTAAAAAAAAGACAGGTTATGTTAGGTTCGGATACAATTGTGTAGATTACATTTAATAACTATTCTATTCGGAATTCTGTCTATGGCTTCCTATAATATGAACTGAAAATAATGGATAACAATGTAAAGGTACTTTCTCGTCAAATGAAATCTGCGAATTGAACTAAATTGTGACAAATGGTAAGAACAACATTTTTATTGTATATAACCATACGTTAGCCGAATTGGAATAGAGCTAGTACAGATTATAAATAAGAAATGAAAATCGTAAGAAAGTTGTTTAAGAAGATTTGACGCTACTTGACGTAGCGAATCCGAGAGTAGATAATATTTTGAAGAAGAAAAAATGGGCATACACTGAGAATGGAATATTTATTTGATTGCGTCGCGGAGAGGGAGGCTCGCGCGTCGGCTCGCCGGAGCACAAGCCGCCCTCCAACCTGGAGCTCTTCCCGGGCAATGCCAACGCGCCACGCTCCAACAACGGTAACACACACAAAGATACAGACACATACACACGCACTGACACACAGACGCACACACAAATACCCTAGCAGACGCACAAATACAACGACACACGTACAGATAACACAAAAACAACAAAAACACAAGCACAGCAACACAACAATAAACGCACATGAACTCACACGCGAGCGAACATACCCATTTATACAAATACAATTGTTTACATAATATATGGGAGCAGTCATGACCACACAATACAATAATGTATTGTGTGGTCCATATGTAGGTACGTAAGTACCTACAGTACATGTGTGCACATGCAAGTAGTATAGCGAGTTATAGGTAATCTAGGATGCTAAATGCTAT
>DWTO01006348.1:0-10086 GCA_018244755.1 Jemadia pseudognetus | reverse complement strand
CCCTCCACAAAGCAAAGATAAAGTGTTTAATGATAATGACGATGATGAATATAGCCTTAGCTCACGTAACAAATTATTTGGAGCACCTGTATTTTCACATATTTTTGTTGAAATGTTATAGCAACAACTATTGACAGCTTAAACTAAGATGAAGGATGCATTTTTCTTACGAAGATTGTAAGCAAATTATTAACATTTCGCTTATCAATGTTAGTATATTACAACTTTATCCCGCAAATAGTAACGGGTAGCAAACCAGGTACCTATCGAAATGAATATAAAAATACATTTTTTTGTCGCATACGATTTAAAGTCAACAGCATGAAGGGATAACACATCCACATTTTAAAGGAGCTCATTAGCGCCCTCTACAACGAGGGCGACTTATGCATAGAGTTATGTAATAATGCTACAGTTCCTGTAAGAAACTGATTCAATTCTATTCTATCCTCTATGTCTATGAATAGCAGTGACAATCCATTGTTAAGTGGACATCATGATCAGTAACTTTACATTTTACTATTACATGGAGGAAAACAATATCAATTAATTTTATAGGAGTCAGGTTTTCTTTTATATAACCTCTTTTCATGGGAGTTCACGTCAATCAAGTTTCAGAAAAAATATTTGTTGTACAATTTTTAAAAGGGGTGGTATGTTTTTAGAACGAAAATACTCTTCAGTACAAGAACACAGGGTAGTTTTATTGGATTAGCTTAAAACATATAAACTTGAAAAAATACTGTTAACGGCAAAGGCATTTTTATTATTCATAGTTAGGCGTAGGCAGCAATCCCAAAACGTCACAGCCATCCACGGAAATTTATAATCGACTAGGAATAGGTGAGTAGGAATCTATTGATCTCTATTAATCGTATATTTTTGCATATTTTTTATTTCCTATGCAATTTTATAATACATTATAATATAAATAGATTGTTAGCTCACTCCTGCGTAAAGCGATCCTGTTCTATTTGATTTCTTGCGATGTTTTATGCACCATCGGCCGCCGTGATCGCAAAGTTGAATCTATATTTGCTCAATCACGAGGGAGAAAACTTTACTGCCATACGACACGAATACAAACGAATGTAATAGCTTTACTATGTCGTGCTCCATTGATCAAGACATTTTATTATCTGTGACAGATTGACAGTTCCACATACGGTCAATTCAATAATTTCCTTAGTAGATATCAAATTGCTGTCAATAGAGATATGTTTTTAATAGTAACATTTTAAGTGCCGGCAGCATTTCATAAAACTTATCGTTATACCTACAAGAGATGGTACTCGTATTTAATTTTTCATATTTAGATTTTAATTATATTGAGCGCCATATTAGATACTGTTGGTAACAAAATACAGTTTAAACTGTACTGTACCTATAATAGATAAACTTAAAATGTCTGTCTGTGATTTGATAATGGAGATTTCGTTAGCCCATTCGGTTTTTAGCACTTGCATAAGAGGTTATACAATTTTTGCCTGTGATTGTTTGCCAAGTTCATTCTGCGAAATCGCTGAACCGATTTATTAATAAAGTTTCATTGACAGTAAATCGATTTGGCAAAGTCATTAAGGTTAAGGTCTAAAAGAGCAACGGTCAATAAAAGTGTGCAGTATGAATAGTCGTGGATAATAGATAGCTATATTACCTGTAGCTTCCATTATTGTGGCTAGCACAGACATTTGAAAAACGAATTAAACGTAATGAATCCCGTCGCTGCCATTTGCATTAAATGAATGAAATGTTTTAACACTAAGTCGCTTCGTAAACACAACGAAACGTTACCAAAAACCATTAAACGCATTTACTTTACGAACGTATCAAAGAAAATCCACATCAGCCATTACACGAATTAGAAAAAAAATCTAAATGCATTTCCCGCCAGTTCGTGTTGCTATTCAAAATAGGAACGTATTACCGCCCATGAAAAGAACTGTCTCAAATTACTTTGCATTTTCCTTCTTGCTCTCACCCGGCTGTGTCTACATTTCTGTCTCGTTCCATCGCTATACAAACTCAGATAAACAAATACAAAGGCCCTAATTGAGTAACTAGTAAAACGAACATCTCTGTCCCTTCGCTTTTAAGACAACCACATGTATAGCGTTCAAAATTCAAATGTCAACCAAATTTGAGTCTTACATCTTACGAAATAAGTGCAGTGCAGTTTTTGAAAGATATTTTATTAAAGCTGCCGGCCATACAATTTCGGAGAGTCGCTCTCTCAAGTGGTAAGGGAGTTCAAGTCCGGGTAGGGAACTTAATTTGTCAACAATTTCAGATATTTGAATACGTTTCGCTGTTCAATGAGCTTCTGTCAGCTTAAACTGTTTTTCTTTCTTTAAAATAATTTGGCTCGTTTCCTGCCAGAGCGTTACGATGTCTTATTTACATGGAATTTGTAATCAACCAAGCGTACAATTTATTTATTAAAAATTTTGACGGGTGACTCTAAACTAGTGTTTACCTGTCACAAAATTATTTTGTAAGAACACGAGCATATGTCTCAAACATTAATATTGAAATGATTTTAATGGTTTAATTAAAATATCATTTTTGTAACTCAGACAACTTGTGTTTTAAATTTATTCCGATATTCTCATTCCTATATACCTATATTCATTACATTATATTCATTTTTACAACCATGAATAGGAAACATGAACTTGTTCTCGGTTTCTAAAATGAAGTTATACTTAAGTAAATTAAGATAAGACTTCATTAACTCTTTTTTAGAGGCATCAATAGCTTAGTGACTTTTATTCAGACGTCTATTTGGACGCCTGAGTTTCAAATCCTACATGTGTAAAGGGGTAGAAAAATTTTGAGAAGAAGTTAACCCGTTTAAATATTCTACATAATATTTTCTAAGTCGCATGACGGCTGACAAACTACACTACACCATCATGGTAGATTACATGGCAAAACCTCTCGCGATACGAAAGAAGCTGTGTCCAAAATCGGTACGATAAAGGGCTTGATGACGTGACGCTTTTACAGAGAATATTTAATCAAATAACATTCCTCGTCTCACCCCGCGAGCCAATAAAGCAGCCCTCAGCCTCGAGCCAGTTCAGGTGTCGGCAAATATTGATTCACTGTCATCGGACGGCTAATTGCCCGCGGGAATGAGGCCACTGCAAACACATGTAAATGTCAGCGTGTGTGCCGAGTAAAAGGGTGGCTTGTCTCCAAGAGTGACATATAATCGAAATTAAATCCATTTGAACATATGTATTCATGTAACAAAACATCGCGCCTATTTCCCTCTAGGGGGTAGGCAGCGGAGCATAGTAAACTGAGACAATTCATAGGTTATGGTTCATGTCATATTGTTATACAAATAGTACAAAATTCAGACTCGAAGCTATAATTGAGAATTTCAAGTTATAAAAACCATATAATACTTTGTTTCACGTTAATTGTCATTACATCGTCATGTTAGGTATGGTACCTTCCTTTACTCGCCTTAAGATTTTCACCAGTGCCACAAATTTTAAATTTCTTGATACATAAGTGTTTACTGAAGCTTATCACAATCTAATTGATTCCAAGGCATTGGAGAAGGCAGCCTTAGTAAAATTAGGCGCTGTACTAGTCACTCCAGACAAAATTGTTCGTTTTCCTTAGCTACGTATATTTTCTTAATTCTAAGTGCCTCGTCAGTCGTGTAGACAATACTCATCACCCATTCTATACAATATGATGGGCAGTAAATGTAACTGGTTAAACATGGAAGTATAGTAGTACAATCCTCTACCTACCTTTTCGGGGATTGCAGGTGTGATATTACTTTTTATATTATATTGAGTAATCTTTTCAGTGTCTATTTAGTTTAAATATTATTGTCACAAGCTTACCTTTCCATTAAACAAAATAAATCAATTGTTTAAAAAACAATAGGTAGGTCTCATTCAATGCGAAACGATCTGACAATCGGCAGTATGAATTCGTACCATTCACCCATTCATCCTCGGTGGGCAATGCTGGACAGATTGCTCCCATCCTGCTCGCAATGAGGATGCTCTGATCGTCTCTATTGGAGATCATTGCGGATGTCCAGGGAGGGGCTACTGGGTCGCCGCTGTCAATCTTCATTATAACATCACCCTGCAATGGTATACTCGTACCTACGCTTATATTTCTAAAGACCAATCCTGCAAGAGCTTCGTTATAATTCTCAACGGCGCCATAACAGAAAGGAAATAATACAAATATTGAAACAAAACCATACGTATAATATTCGGCCTGTACATACATACTTCCATTATATACCTTAAAAAGCTTCGTGTGTGACCAGAGCGTTGGTCACATCAATCTGATTCTGCTGAATGAAATTTCAATACAGAAAGTAGGTATGTTACAATCCGCGTTAATCATATTCAGCACAGAACAATCCATCTTAAAATAGTTTGAGATTCATTGGGACAGATTCACTTCGAGAGAGCCTGAACCGAATCGACCTAAACATATAAAGATACATATTAATTACGTGTTTTCATCATAATAATCATCAATATCACTCATCATTAACCATTCACCATCATCACCATTATTCTTCAACATCATCATCAACGCTTTATCTATCGACGCTTAGACAAGGGTCTCCTCGCAATATGAATACCTACTGTTAAGATCATAATGTGTATATGTATACTAATTTCATTATACTACATTATTGACTAGCTCGTTCGTAGTGTTGGTTGCAAGTGCGACTGTCGATCGGAAAGCCCTGGGTTCAATTCCCGGGTCGAGCACTACAAATTTTTTCTAATTTAGATTTTCTCGTAGTAGCTCGGAGTCTGGATATCTATGTGTCCGATGCATGGCAATAGGCTCACCACGTATACCATAGTGGAACGTAAACGTAACCGGTGAGATGTGGGAGTGTTCCACATTCCTCTGCCTACCTCTTAGGGGATTACAAGCTTGATGTTACATTATATTACACCGTATAACTAGAGGTAAGGTTTTAAGACAGCTTTGCTGGCCAATGGAGATCTGATCTCTCTTAGAACATTTCTTATTTATGTTTAAAGTGTCTATTTCCTAAATATACCTACACACAGCAATGCGAGCAAAGCTTCTCTGATCACAAAGCAACAATTTCACATAACCAATTGGGGACACATATAAGCCATCCTATTAAAACCTTAATCGAAAACTATAAAAAATACCACCTAACAGAACTGTGTAAAATATCTTCAATGGAAT
Organism: Jemadia pseudognetus; assembly: GCA_018244755.1. NCBI lineage: Eukaryota > Metazoa > Arthropoda > Insecta > Lepidoptera > Hesperiidae > Jemadia > Jemadia pseudognetus. The sequence goes on along the minus strand of DWTO01006348.1, from coordinate 4,863 downwards.
ACACAGTGGACAGATGTAAAGAATCCTATTATTATTAACGTCGTAACGTGCTCCTGACGGTATGATAATTCGGCTGCACGCCATCGATTTCCGGTCAAAACCTTTTCAATACTACTTAGTAAGCAAAATTGTTGTTCATAACGAGTACCTAAATATTCGTAAATCAGTATTTTAACTTACCAAGCATGGTTACGCAAAATATTTATAAGTTACTACATACTACATACTGTAGTTTAAAAAAACAATGTTAATCGTCAAAAATAATTCTATTTGGCTTTTATATTAATCGAGACATTAGTAAATACCACAGTAAAGAATATTACTAAATACTACTTCAATATAGTATTACTCAATCACCGCATAGGTTCGGTAAGAGTGTCGATATATCTCGTACATGTATGAATCGTCCTATCATTATCACCTTTGAAACTAGCTGGCGGTAGCACGGTAGGCACGTCAGGTGGCTTTTGTCCGGCCGTCAGAGCCTTTCGGACACTAACGACCGAAATGTTTATACAAAACAATATAAGAGGCTTCCGTTTGCTTCGTTTATTTACTCCATTGTTGTTAAGCGGATCAGTTCAGCTCGTAATTGTCGGCGGGCGCGGCGTGAGACGTTTTTCAACGTTAATCAAATAAACATTAATTTTGACTGGGAAGTAATTATTGTGTGCCGCGAGTCGAAGCAGCGTGTGAAGGTTACTACTGGCTAGGGAGCATCATACGCCCTTTGAATGCCGAATTTGAATATGGAAACAAATTGTTGTCTCGTTTTTTTATTCGTGGCCAGTACTGGCTTTCATACTCAGGCGAGCTTCCGATCTGTTGAAGCAATTGGACGAGCTATGCACAATATATGACATATTATTTGAAATCATTTGACTGGCCCATTATCCTAGTGTTTAGGGGACCTGACTACTCAGCCAGGACTGGCCAGGAGTCGGTAAACGATTCCCAATAAAGACAAATATTTGTATAAATAGCAAAAATATTTATTGTGTCTAGATGAAAAAAATATGTATGTAGGTATGTATGTATATTTTAATATGTATATAATAACATAATCAAAGCCATATTAAAGAAACTTAAAGCGAGTAGAGTCGGAACTCTTGATCCATCATTATACGAATAGATATTTATGTTAAAATAATTTCGTGACTATAGACGTATATTGGGGATTCGAAACGAAAAAAACACCTCGATTAAACTTATTTTTCAACCGCATAAAATTTGCTCAATATTGTACAATATTCCTCTCATAGGTCTGTCAGCAAATGGTCTAAGTCCGACATTGGCCAATTGATGGTCAAACGGTTCACGCATTTTTTAACAAAAGGTAGGTTGTCTATCGTCACCATTCGTGTAACGAGTTCAGTACCAAAGGAGCAATTATATATTTGAACCTACTGCGATAAAGAGGGGTTCTTCAAAGCCCATTAAGCCTCACACTAACAATTAACTTGGATCGCAACATCGGAAGCTGAGTATAAACTAACAAGCCTATATGATATTACTATAACACGAATTATCCATTATTATCCAACAAGGATATTCGAATTACGCTCAAGTTACAATTCGTATTACTCATCAATTCGGTCGTACCGTAATACGTTGAATTTCTTCAATCCGTTATCCCATCAGGGCATCACAAAACAAATTATCCCGTCGAATACTTTCCACTGCGCCCCCTCGAAGGGTGAAACTCGACACAATTTCGGTTGTAGCTCCATTGTTGGCGCTACGATGCGGCAATTTTCTTTAAAATATTACTATCTGATATTAGTGTTATTCATTCTTGGTAACCTTTTTGAATGAAAACTTTTATTTTTAATTGATAATGTAAAATTAGTATTATACGATGTTATTGAAAAAACTTGATTTAACTTCATTTCAGAGCTGAATCTTGCTTACATTACAACGTCATTACATGGCTTTAATACAACTATTTTTACAGTGATTGATAGTTTGTAAGCGACTAGCTACGATATTGGTTAGTTTTGATTCTTAAAATTACAATGTCAATTTATTCTAGACAATTGCAATAATATTCTCAGTTGAAAAACTAGTGACAGGCTAGTGGTTTGAAATTCGGCCTCTCTTTCTCAGTTAAAAATAGTTTCTCTCTTTTATACGTCTTTTGCGACATGAGCACTCGCTACCCGCTGCTATCGTCCGCTCGCTTGCTTTTCCCGCTACCCGCTGCCTCCAGGGACACACCCCACCATGTAATCGTGCGCGAAACTTATCACATTATCAAAAAGCTGCAAATCGCCGCGTCCTTTGATCTCGGCGACTCGCTAATTTGACAATTACACCACGCCCGAGTCCCGCACGCTCTGCGTTCGACTGCGAGAAGGTTCGCTCCTCGGGTTCAATATCATGTTACAACTCGTGATTAAATATGTATTTAAATTTTATCTCAGTGGGTATATTTATGCTGTCCTTATCAAAAGTATATAAGAAAACTATTTATGTATAAGTATATTTGCCTTTGTATATATATATTTCACTAATAAAGCATTAGTTTACGTTTAAATTATTGTCTTTGTTAAAATGAAAATCGCTTGCATTGTATACCGAATATGTTTAACAGATTACAATATAAAATATTTATGTCAGCAAAGAATTACATAATCAAAAATAATATCTAACCATTACTATAATATCGATACGTTATCGACTGGCGTGCAACCGTTTCGCTATCCGCCCGACCTCTGCATGCATGCCCTACACAGTACAGCACAAAAGCGTCTGATGACGGGCCACGTGGCGTCCGACTTGCCAAGTTATTCAGTTAACGGTAATATCTGAGGGAGTGATACCCTAATAGATGGATCAAGTACCGGCTATTATCAACGAGACGAACGAATATTAGGGTAAGAGAAAGCTAAAACAAGAACATCCATGTAAATTTATAACAATTTATAAAATTTTAAATTACATAACTTACTTAAAAATTTTATTAAGTGTTTAAAAGGTTTTTGTAATTACATATATGGCTCTCACATGTCTTGCTGAAATTCTAAAATATGGAAATGGGGAGAATTAAGAAATTTGATCAAAATATTGCATAATAGGTAGACATAAGCTATATTCGTGTATAGAACAATTTATAATGGAAATGTAAATGTATTTTTGGCTAAAATAAATGTACTTTTAATTTAGTTTCTGTCTTATCTATAAACAATCTGTTTCAATAGTTAATCAAGCCTTGGTATTAAGAGATTACCGCAAAAAGCACCTAATCAATGAAATCCTAACAAAAAATGTAACCGTAACCAAAATTGGTCAAATCTCACAAATATAAGGTAAGCAACCTCCGAACTATATAAACACTTGATTATTATTTTTTCACTATTCCTCTAGTCACTGATTTAAACACAACCGCGTGAGCACTCTCCAAAGGAATAAACAAAATTAATTCAATGACGAAGTGCATCTCTGTTATCTACTAGAAATTCAAGCACCTCTTTTAACTTTTTCATATGTCTCATGATCTACCGCCGGTTAATAATTAATTAGGTCATATATACATACAATCATAACTTACATTTACAGTTATTCTTTGCATTCTCTACAGAAATTGATATTAAAATAATAAATTTGATAGGTACTTAAGTAAATACTGAAAGCTGAAAAAACTGAATAAAGGTATAGTGTATCTAATGCAGTTGAGAAAAACATTTCACAAATTTTATTAAAAAGACCATTATATCTAAGTGCTCAGTAAAAGTACTCTTCCTTTGGTTGTACCAAAAACGGGCGATTCAACTTTCATGCAGAAAAACTTACGAAACGCGATAACCCTGCCAATAGGAGCATTAAAAAACAGATTACAGAACTACCACCCGATCACGTATTTGATGATACCTACATCACTTATTACTTTAGAAGGAATTCTATTTCAAACTAAATTAAAACACCTGATCTCAATAATTACCAATTAGTATACAAAAAATATAATGTACCTATTACATAGAAATTGTTGTTTATACCATGCATGCTCAAATGCACTTTGCAATATCTCTTTAAACCCCATTAAATGAGTATTCACACCAATATTCTTGTCAATACTTCCTGATGCACCCTAATATTTATCACTTTTCAATGTATGATATCTACGTTTAAGCATATTTAAGCACGTTTAAGCATATCTACGTTTAAGTTAAACACAGTAAAGCACTAAATCACTATTGTATGTATCGACTTCTCTGTCAACTGTTCATTTTGCGGGAGAGTCTCGAGATGCATTCCTACTAATTTCACCTTCCAATTTGCAGATCATCTTTCGCAGAGCTTGGTTCATACAAAGCGGTGGGCTTTGAGGGCATACAATACTGCGATTGCTCTGTTTCCTCTGCACAATAGCTCTTTTATTTTATTGAATATTTTTGTAGAAATCACCGCGTCCATTATACGCTCATTTGGTACTTTATTCACGGGAGCAGTCGGCGACACTTGGTATATCCGGGGCATTGGATCAATTAGCCGTTTGTGGGTACAATGGGACCGCTGCACTGGTGTTGGGGACGGTGTAATATGATGGCAGCCGGAATTTACATTGCGATAAACGTTCTCGTTAAAGAGTTTTTCAATTTCAACATCTGTCTTTTCAATGGATTTGGTAAAATCTTTCTCTATCTATCTATCTAATCTAATGAAGAAAATACTTCTATAGGCAATAATCTGATTAGGATCGCGGTGAACGATTAGATCCAAAAAAAATACTGTAACTGTAAATTGAAGCTAGATTAACGACAGACCTATTTCCGTAGGCCTAGTGGCCGCGTAACGTAACGTAACATCACGCCTGTTATCCCCGAAGAGGTAGGCAGAGGAGTGTAGAACACTCCCACAATTCAC
>DWTO01006347.1:0-10086 GCA_018244755.1 Jemadia pseudognetus | reverse complement strand
CGGCCTCGCTGCATGTAGCGCGCGATGCCCGCGCCACCCGCCGCCGCGCCGCGCTCGCTCTGCGTCTCGCGGCTCCACCCCACCTCTCTCCACCTGCGATACATTGATACTATAATCTATATCATAATGAGAAATTGACCTTTTCAATATCAAATCAAATCAAATCAAATCAAATATCATTTATATCTAGCTAGATATCAACTGTACGAAATTCCAAGATGTTACATGTTAATTCGAAACAGCGTATAAAGTGGCACATCATTGTCACTGAGATTGTAAAAACAAAAAATAAATGGAAATGTTTTGTTGTTAATAATTATATTAACCACTAATAGATTTTTGAAAAGAAGTTTCTTAAACCTTCTGTTGACTATGTATCAATAGAGATACATTGTTAGCCTAATGTATTTATTAAGGGTCTTGACAATGTATCTTTTTTAGAATTTTTTATTGTTCTTTCTAGACATCCTTGGGTCGTAACATAAGGATTAAGTAGTTTAATATATGAATATAATTTTGATATAAAGTTCTGCCAAGTTGTTTAAGGCGACTTATAGGTAGAACGAACGGACACTAAAATCGTTACGTAAGAACTAACGGTAATTTTCCTAACAAAAATTGGTGTATCATGGACAGCAGTATTTTAAAGACGATAGCGTGAAGCAGGTGACCGGCCCTATACTAAGATTTCAAGTTAGGAACAATGCAGGAGAAATTAATTTGACCAAATATGACAGATACTGGTTGATGAAGGATTCAGTAATTTTTCAACTTTGCTATATGTCTAATCCATAAAGAACATGATGTGCTAATTTTTTAATTTAAAAAAGTATTCCATACAGGTGAGGTAGGTTATTTTTAAAATTCCGCTGATGCCCAATTTTGATATTTTAATAGAATGATATACACATGTATCAGCTACTAATTAGTTAACTGCAACTAATTGAGCTATCTTAACAACTATAGATACACACTGACCGCAATAGATCATAAGAAGTCGTCAGCAAAATTTTACAGCGGAATCGCGATCCTCAAAATTGAGGGATTTAGTGAATACATACATATATGTAACATACCATTTGAAGACATCGACACCGAGCAGCGAGAGGCAGCGGTGCAGCGGCGGCAGCAGCGCTCTGGTGGCGTAGTACGCGACGTGCGGCGTCAGCGACGGGTCCGCCAGCAGCTCGCGCGGGCTGCGCGCCAGCCGCAGCAGCGCCGCGCCCGGCGCGCCCGCGCACACCAGCCACGCCACGCGCTCGCCCGCGCGCGGCCCAGAGCGCCCGTCGCGAGCCAGCGCGCGCCTGCACGCGTCTCTTTATAGTGCTTATCGCTTTGTACATTATATAGAGCTTATCTTTTTTCAACTTAAAATGTTTCAACTTCAACTTAAGAGTTTTAACTTAAAATGGAAAGTGCCAAAAGGAAGGAAAGAGAGGAACGATGGAAAGAAAGAAGCAGAACCCCTCGTTTGAGGCTCCATCTGTTGGTAAATATTTGAATGTGGAACAATGAGTTACTTGGCGATTTCGTTGGGCGGCGCGGCGGCGCCGGGCCGGTAGCCGCGCGCGCCGTGGTACTCGCGCGTGAACAGCAGCTCGGGCGGGGGCAGCGCGCCGGCACAAAGGCGCGCCAGGCGCGCGCACGCCAGCCGCTTGACGCGCGACATGTCCCCGCGCGCGAACAGCTCGCACAGCGACTCTTGCAGCAGCTGCACAAAAAACCAATAATAGTCAATACTGCTTTACTGATAACTAACATTAAACATAAAAATATTTTACAAAAAAAACAAATATCGTTTATGGTTTACGATTTCCTTACATTTATAAAATGTATGCTCAACAGGTACTTTTTTAACATTAGTTTAAATGACGTTATGCTAACATAAACAAAAACGAAAACCAGAGCATTAGGTAAAGCCGCGAGTACACTATTTCGCAGGCCAGTAAAGAGACGTGTTATTGAAAATTAAAAAGGCATTAACATCTTTCAGGTTTGTTAACTAGGAATTGTAGAGAAAAATCAAAAATTAAACAACCTAGATTCAGAGATTCTGAGACCTACACTCAATTAATAAAACTCACCTTAACACCGGCAGGGCATCCGTCTCTGCGGACGGTCTCAATGCCCTTAGCTTCGTACACGGGCGTCCCTTGGTCCGCGCTCTCGTACATGTAGCCCACGTAACGCTTTTTCGTTTGTAGAATACACGGCTGATATACCTATGCGAAACATTTAATTGTAAAAGCGCAAATTTCAGCGAATCAACATTATAATTGCATTTGGATCATATTTTCAGCTAGATAAACTTGATGTATGTATGTTATGTGATAAATTTCGATAATGACACATAGATGAAAAATGTTTACCTATACACTAACGGCCGGATATAATTGATAACTAATTAGAATAATTTATTGATGCATTTGGCAAAAATAGATCAACCATGTACTTTTACATTATAAAATATGTATAGACATTAGTTTCTCTTTCTTCACATATTTTCTGTTTCTCACAAACTTGTTAAACAGAGACTAAAAAAGCAATACGGGAAGTAATGAAATTCGAACGTTTCACATTAAGCGGATAATCAATTCTGTTGATACCAGAAGTTCAACATGAAAAAATGAAAAAAATATGGCCAACCTTTTCTAGTTTCAAGGCAACGGGCGAGGGGTTGTCCGCGGTGACGGCGTCGGCGATCTGTTGGCCGAGGGCGAAGGCCTGCGCGCGCGAGCCGCCCGGCACGCGCACGAACATCGAGTCCGTGTCGCCGTACACTACCTGACAACAATTACTTACTGATTAATATAATATTTCAGACACTGTCCTGGACCGCATCAATTTAAAATACGGACAGGTACTTATGCAGGGGGCGCAAAGGGCACTGACCTTCAAAGACGGCAACGCATTGGCCGCTCCTCAGTTGTCGTAAATGTTTAAAGGCGATGGTGACCATATACCATTTTGTTGGCCACTTTTGTTAGTCAAAAAAATTTCAAGTCGCTACATTACAAAGACACGATGGCCGACCTTGGCGTTCCACTGCTTGTTATTGGCCACGAGTCGGATGGCCCGCTCCAGAGTCTCGCGGCCCTTGGCCACCACGCTGTCGGCCACCTCCACGCACGGCATGCGCCCGCTGAAGTTGGCCGCCGTGTACCCGTACGTCACATTCGCTATCAGCTTGAGACCTGCCGTCAGGTGAAGGTCACGTCACACACGAAGCTATAACGAGCAATTATATTACTCCTTCTTACGTCGTCAAAATATGTGAACAGATATAGCAAGAAATATCTGAGAAAAATAAAAAATGTAGAGAGAATATAAAAACAAACATATTATCATAGCTAATTACCTACTGTCATAATAAATTGCTGAAGTGTAGGAAATAATGGTTTAATTTGAAACTGTTCTTGAAAACGAACCTAATTGCCTGGAGTGCATGGCCTTCTTGACGGCTTCGTCGGTCTGCAGCTTCATGCCCTTCTTGACGGCTTGCCGCGCGGCCAGGATGCGCCGCAGCAGCGCGGGCAGCACGCCGCGCCGCGCCGACGCCTTCACGAAGCCGACGCCCACCGGCGACCAGTGGACCAGACCGTTTCTATGAAGCGCTTCCAGTTTGTGTTGCGGTATTCGGAGACGCCACGCGCCAAACTCGTAGTGCGAATCGCTGTTAATACATGCGAGTACATTATAAGATATGTTTCTTCAGAATAATCCGAGTATACGTATCCAAATTTATAGTGAGCCCTCCTGCGGCGAGTGCGCGGGTAAAAGCGGTAACACACAAGGAAACTAGTGTTGTAACACAAACACACACAGCGCCATGAAATAGGTTGTATTGGTTTGCTATGGCTATTCTTCGAGGTCCTTAATTATGAGTTCCCGTCTACATAGAAATATCGTAGACTAAAGAAGAATCTCGAATAGATTCGAAACTAGTCGGGTTGTCGCGAAAAAACATACGAGTAATATAGATGTATGTTAACACGTATGGAAATGTGTGGATGTTACGTTGTAAGGAAAATAAGGTATTCTGTAAAAATGACTACAAATTAAATGACGCCTTACCCGGTAATGTGCTGTACGCGACCGAGGCACGTTGAGAAGCAGTAGTTGTACGCGATCATGATGGACGGATATAAACTTTGGAAGTCCAACACTATGACGGGATCAGTGTAAAACCGTGACTCTGTAATTAGTCATAGTACTAGATAAGACAATTTTATTATATTGATACAAACATATTTGGACAAACACTATTCAACTTTGAAAAGTTTCTAAAAACTTGCCCGTCCCATTGCTTTGCATCAAAACTACGACATTTTATCATAACATTTTTAATGATATTATTAAACATTAACGTTTCGTTTAATGCGACCCTAAGCTATGGTATCTAAAAACGGTTATAAATTGAATAAGGCGGTTGGTCCAAGGAAAATGATCTAATGTAACGGAACGGAATATAATGTAACATAGCAGATAGTAATATTTTACTCCTTACCTGGTTCAAATATAAGCGGCAGGCATTCCGGTGCACGCATAGCGGCCCTTTGTTTGACAGTGGGCGACAGGGCCACCAAGTTGAGCGGCCTGGCCGCGCGCAGCATCAGCGACTCCACTCGAAACTGCGACCCTCTGGAGAGCACTTCCCACCATTGAAAGCCGAAGAGTCTCGCTAGCTCGGATGTGCGATCTGAATGGATTTTTTTAATAAAAAAAATATATTTCAAGTAATACAATCATTTCTTATAGTACAACAAAATATAGTAAAATAGAAATAATACAGGTTGAATGAAGCCGAAAATATATAAAAGGTCCTATCGCTATCGCTTACAAGCGATCTCTACCAGATCAACTTTTGATAAGAGTTTAGAAAATAAATCATATATGGAGCAGAGGTGTACGAATAGAAATATTGACATCATTGAGCATTTGTAATTTTGAGGCCTTTATACATATTGGGGTTAGTAAATCATTACAATATCGTTAAACAGGTTAAAAAGTTGTAAATATCTATGCATACAGATTATAATGAAGTTGGTCTGTAGTTTATAAACATTACAGTGTAAGTTAGTAACTTACTTATAATATCAAGTTTTTCCAACATTCGTACTGTCCCGGACAATTTAGTCAAGTAATATTCAACTGTTATCCACCTCAACATGCGTGATTCGTTGCTCCACCACTGCCACAGCTGCTTGTAGCTGTACTTCGGCACCCTCTCCTTCAATATCTCGTACATGCAGTTCTCAAAACTGTAACTAGACAGCGCCAGTTCGTACCGGAATAATCTCCACACATTAAAAGTTATCCGCCCTATTATTTTCCCTTCAAATTCATTATCATCTGTCTTACATCTCTTCTGTCGATGTTTCTCTGTTATCCTCGATATTTCCCTAACTAGTTCTAATCCCAGTATTTGAGCTCTTTCTAGTACATAACCCCATGAATTCATTTCAATTTCATATCCACACATTATGTCAGGATCGTGTTCTTGTACCAATTTTACAAGCTCTTCAAATAATTTCGTTTCATTGGCCACATAAGTGACTTCCACATTCATAGCACACCTATCTAGAAACTTCGTTGGACTCATGTCATCCACTACTACGACATGTGTGAACTTCCGTCTCAGAAAATGATCTGATGGAGAATCATTTGTGACTGTTATAAATATACTTTGAATAGCATCAAATGCTGGATCGGGGTATAATTCGCCTCTTACTGACGTGTGTACTTCAATGAGCATTAGTGTAAGAAAGTCAATCTGCAATACGAAGAATGTTATATCAATAATGAAAAATTCCTTAGAAAGAAAAAATATATTCTAATATATTTACCTCAACTGTGGACGCATCAATTGACCCTTCTTTTTGACTGTCGCTGTTTCCAAAACAAAGAAAGGATCCATCTGGTTGCATCGATACTTGGAGTGTGCTATTTAAATTATTCTTGTCCTAAAAATACCAAACAATTATATTATTTCCACTTACAATTTGAAAGAGAATACAAATGAAAAGTAAATCCTTACCTTATCATTTGATTCCAAACTTAGACTACTGTTTATTTCATCTTCATTTAATCCTATGGCTTGAGAACTATCCATGTCTTCTAAGTGTTTACTTATTTCTGCAGTTTCTGATTTGGTTTTTTCTGTACACTTTAATATTCCATTCTTTTTTTGTTCAATGTATTTTAATACATCTCCAGTAGTTGGAGCCAGTTTTACCGGACGTAAAATGTACTCTTTATTATTTGCTAGCAATTGTATCAAATCGTCTGGCTTAGTTGATTCTTGAAATATTTCATTATTTTGCAAAAACAATAATTGACGCCATTCTTCGATAGTGGTCGTGTTTAATACGTTTTCGAATGGTTTCTGGTCTTTTGAAAATCGACTGTGCAATTTTAATACCATTTGACCTATCTCTACTTTATCGCCGACGTCTTTGTAATTAGAATAATACGGTCCTGGATTTCTGATGTTAGGTATCGAATACTTACCTAATGTGGACGCTACATAGACCTTACTTGGAGGTCTAATTTTGGGTGTATATATTGAAACGCTATTATTTTCTTTCTTTTCTATTTGCAACTTCATGTTATTTTGCGTTACGTCTAGATTAATTTGATTTGTAATTGGATTGATTTCTTCTTTAACATTTGCAATAAAATCTGACTGTGTTTTATGACCATGGGGTGATTCAAACATGGGAATATCGTTATCACCTTGAGCTTTTTCCATTGAACAATCAAATAACTTTGAAGTATTATAAAAACTCTGTATACCTAAATCTTCATCTTCAGGAGAAGATTCGAAAGAATCGCTAAGAAAAACATGTGGCGATTGATTTTTTACTTCGACTAGACTCTTATTAGATGGTCCCGCTACTGGTTCGTATCGATTTTTTAAGTCGTATGATTTGGCTGTTTTTTCATGGACACTCCCATGGTTTTGATCACATTTTTCAACTAAATCGAATATAGACTCCTTCCCGAAATTTGGCCCGGATGATTTGCTTTTAAATACATGTTTATTGTCCTTATCATTATGTATTGATGGATCTATAACATCAGTAGTTTTATTTAACACCTTTTCACCATCTAATGACTTGTCTTTCGCTTTATTCACCTCGAAGATTTGTTGGCTTACATTATGGTCAATATGCTTTTCTCTATGTGGGATTTTACTGATACTAATGTTATTTTCTTTAACTATGTCCAACGTACTATTCATACAATCCGCGTAACTTGCATTTGTTATTTCGCTGGTATCACGATTTTCCCCGTGTTCCTTTTTCTCTGATGTAGATATATTTTCTTCTTTTTTTAATTTAACCTTTTTCTTACTTTTTGGTTTCGACAACCCCACTTTGAACGTTGTCATTTTTCTTTTGCTGCCCTTTTTAGGACCTGTAATACAAAGAGCGTGGTTTTAGGTTATGTAAAAATACAGTGTCTAGATATGAATATTTACTGTGAACTTACAGTCATCGTCACATGTTCCATCCAATTGTGGTATAATAGCACCATCCCAAAAAGATTCATTCCATGTAGGCGAATCTTGGTCTTGGTCATTGCTGAAATCAGAAGCTGCAAATTCAACAATTTAAACTTTATAAGAACTAGACCTTACATAACTACACAACTGATGTTATTTCTTTTCATAGTACCCTTTAGAATTATTCAAACATATTGTTTCTTCATCGAAAATTTGTGAATATTCAGCGTTATCTGTGTCAGCATCCGCTTCTTCCTCAACATTAACAGGTGTTCCCATAATACTATCATCCTCTATTGGCTTTTCATCTAAATCTTGCAACATATCCAAAAGTTCCAAATCTTCTGAATCAACTGTTGAGAAACAGTTTCATTAACATTAATAAACGCTAACTGTAATACAAAAAATAATTTATCTACTTCAAAATTACTAACTTGGCACTTGACTGTAATGTAAAGAAACACTGCTATTCAATGCAATATCTTCATTGACAATAGTATTATCAACGTCATCAGGTACCAGATGCCCATAATTATTTGTGTTCTCTGAGCTGGCTCTTAAGGTTCTATTGACACTTGAATTAAAAATATGCTCTGGTAAATGAGTAGTAACATCAGTAGCATTAAATAACTGCGAGCCTTCCTTGGTCTCAGCTGGATAGTGAATATTTTCAAGGTTTGCAGAATCATCTACTTTTATGTTAACCGGTTTATCAATTAAATTAGATATCTTTAATAAGAACATATTTTCGTATTTGTAATGTGATTCAGTCTCATCAGAATCAATTCTCCCTTGAGAAAGAGATTTTGATGCTAACGTAACATTTAATTTTTTTCGCCTCTGCATCTCTTGGTTCCATACTTCCTCTAACCCAGGATTTTCAATGCCATCTCCTTTGCTTACCCTTTGCCTGTTAATTATGTGTGATGCAATGCAATCTACTTCATAAAAACAAATACTTTCAGGTTTTAGATTAAACTCATCTGGACTGTCTTGAGGCTCATTACTCTTTTGTGTTACATCGGATTTCCGAAATATTACCTTTTGTAGATCAATATTGCTCATCCCGAATAGATTAAAATCAATAAAAAATTGCAATGTAAAGTTGAGATGAGATTCGTGCGGCTGGAGACTTTGACCCAAAATGGCGCCATTACTACACAGTTCCATAGCTTGTCGAATCAGCCCTGGGTTGTACAGAAATATTTTCAAATAGAGATGTTCTGTGTCATGAAATCCATAGAAAGGTCTGAAAATATAAAGCTATTGTGTTGAACTATAAGAGATACCAACATCTTTTATGATATTGAGAAGGTAATAGGAAGGTGCATGAAAAAAACTATATATTAGATAACTTTAATAACAGGACCTTAAAATAAATTAAAAAAATGTGAGATCCAATATTTATATGGTCTCGATTTGGACAATGGTAGATATTGGTACATGGCAATAGGCTCACCATCTATTCCACAGTGGGATGTAACAGTAACTGGTGAAATGTGGGAGTATACTGCACTCTTCTGCATACCTCTTCGTGGATTACTAGTGTCATGTTATGTGCGATTTAGAGAAATCGAAAAAAATTGATAACTATAACAACTTCTAACAAGTTTGAGTTGTTTAGTGACAATGAAAAAATGTACTTACAATCCTTTTACAAGAGATATTTTATACACATGCTGATTTGTTGAAGATGCTTGTTTAAGTGCAATGTTAAGAGCTTTATCCAAGCTTGTGGCAATCTAGAAAGATATAAACATTAAAGGAAACTCGAATGAAAATAGTGTTTCTAATAAAATCAATGTAATAGTTTCACCATCAGTGAAATATTAATATAGAAATTGTCTAATTTAAAAATGCACGTCCCTCCACTAAAATTTGCCTATTTGCCATTTGCTCCACTAAAAATGCTTAGAAAAAGTCTATTCATCCTTACTTCGATGTCTTAGGTAATGTTTGTCTGGAAACAGCCACTGACTGACTATCTACTGTGTTTTTACCTCAGTCAGTGTAGTTATATGCAGTATGCAGGCCATTCTTAAAATGTTCCCCTTTATATTTTATTATTAACGAACTGTGCCCGCTACTTCGTTTGTGTGGAATTTAACAATGTTATTGTTCAGTTTGCAGATAGCTTATTAATTTTCTATTTCCCGTAAGAAATACCTATGCTAGAAATACCTTTTTGCTAGAAATACCTTTTTGCTAGAAATATCTGTTTATGAAATTCTATTTTTTTCATTTAATTTATTATTTAAACTAAGCCCGAACAAACAGACAGACTTTATTAAAAAAATTCAGAACAAACAGACAGACAAAATGTGTAAAGAAATTATCTGTATAAAAAATGTTTAGATTTTATTATTTTTATAACAATCCCTTGAAGGAGACCTATGTCCAGCAGTGGACTACAATTGACTAATGATGATAACGAATGAAAGTAGCCTAAGTTACTCCTTATTACATTAGCTAACTAAAAGCGAAAGACCCGTCAAAATCGGTCCAGCCATTCCAGAGATTAGCCGGAACAAACAGACAGACAAAAATGGTAAAAAATGTTATTTCAGTATATCTACCAT
>DWTO01006346.1:0-10086 GCA_018244755.1 Jemadia pseudognetus | reverse complement strand
GCCATGACAATGTCGTCCTTTAGAATTTCGATAGATCCACGAGATATGAAGAAAATAGACGTCAGCACGTCTCCCCGGTGAACGAGGGTCTCTCCAGGAGGCGCATGAGTTGTCTTGAATCTCAGGGAAAGAGCTCTGTAAATTTAATAAAATAAACAAACATTTTTATCACTCGGTGTGATAACATAATAATAAAATTTTGTTTCATATATTTTCGTAACTTTTCGTATAGTTTGATTAGAGATTTTGACGCCTGGTACGAAAAAAAATTCTTCTTTTCAATATTATTTACCAATCAACATGATATCTAATATGAATATATTGGAGCTTCGGAGTGTTACAATAGATGGGTAGAGAGCTTACCTCAAGCACCCCGGGCTGGCACCTTCGAAGGCGGCGCAGTTCGCGAGCAAGTTGCGATTCAAGTGAAGGCAGATGTCTGCTTGTAGGCACTCGGGGAATCCCTTCAGAACGCTTGACGTATCTATTCCGTTGGTGTAACTCCACGCGTGTTGAAAGTATTCTTCTAATCGTTGGCGAAGAGGATTTGTTATCTGTAGAAAAGGAATATACTCGTAAATTAAAACTAAAAGAAACAAGTACATATATTCAAATAAATGTTTAATTATAAAATATAGTTTACTTTTTTTTTTTCATTTATTTATGTACAGACAGAAATGACACAGTAAAATGGACATGGATCAGTTGTACAAGGGCTGTATTTATCTTATATTGAATTATCTTTCAGTAGGTTTATATATTTTTCCTGTATTTAATTTGTGTATTCTCCATATTTTAATAATAGAGTGATAAGATTTTAGCTGTTTGTCAGAAGAAAAAATAATTCGCCAGAATGTGTAACACATTCGCTGTCTTGATAATACAGGGTGATTAGGTTCGTTGAAATTTAACGGGAAAAACATCGCAAAAGTCAATATTTGAGACGAGGGAAAATTAGAACTGAATAATATAAAAAGGTTACGTTGTTTACCAGAGGCTCGAAGGGCGGCGTTATGAAACTCGGATGCGGTATTACATAATGCAGGTGTATTTTCGTAAGCAGGTTCCTTTAATCCAAGTTAGATTAGATGAGTTCGGGCCATTACCTGGTGGAAACGGATGAATTCGCGCACCCTGAGTATCTGTGTGTGGTACCGCGCCGTCCCAGAGTATAGCCTTTGTATTATCGCCGATACATTGCCGAATATGCTAGCGTACATTAGTGCTGAAAGTTTCACATAAGGTTAAGTCCTAAACGGTGATAAGCTGATAGGATTGTAAAATTATTAAAAACCAGATTCATAAAACACGACTAAACAAAATTAAGAATGTTTTGAAAGTATTTAAAAAATCGCCTCTTAAATGAACCTGACTAAAATAAATGTACTTACATCCAACGAGCATGACGAATATAGTGAACCCTTTCTCCACGTCGGTGTTGGGCGCGACGTTCCCGAAGCCGACGCTCGTTAGCGAGGTGCAAGTGAAGTAAAGCGCGGTTATATAACGAGATCTAAAATGCAAAACGATTCGATACACTTACACGTACCGACGTGGTGCGCGTTTTGCACTATTTAAATTGTTCAACTAATATAGTCGGACGTACCGCATGGACGGGCCCGTGGAGTTGTCGTAAGAGGCTTGCACGTCGTTCGCGAGCGCGTCCAACCAGCCGATTGGCGCGTGCAGCTGTGGTCTTTCCCAACTCCCAATCGCATACCTAATGTGAATTAACAAGTGATAAAAGCATTCTTAAAATTCGTGAAATACTTTGTAGCTGAACAAAGTCCTCTTACCATAAGCAAGCGAGCCAATGTGCGATGAGTACAAAGGTAGCCATAAGAAGAAGGAGGACGGCGGTGCCATATTCGGAGTATCTGTCAATTTTGCGTGCGACACGCACCAACCGCAGCAGCCGGGCCGTCTTCAGCAAACCGATGAGGGTCGTGGTCTGTAAGCATTCACGTTCAGCTCAAAGACCCATAGGAACACCAGCAATGTTAGCCGCAAAACGAAGTCAAGCTTTATATGAACGTTCGCGTATCACTAAGTAGCGTCAATGATGCTTCGCAGCGGTATTCACTTCAACCAAGCAAAAGTTTTCTATGATTGTACTATGAGAACATCTCCCGAGCTCAGCCAAACCGAGACAGTTTGCAAAATTACAAGCAATTGGTAATCAAAAACTATATAAAATTAGCTGGCATCATTATAGGTTGCGGTGCGGGTAAAATTTATATATTAAATTCTAAAGTTTTCGACTCGTACTCGTACTAAATAATAGTGGCTCTCACTAAACCGGCTTACGATCTACGGAGAGAATGCAGTATTACGGTCCAATGTAATTACACATTGCATTAGTAACAAATGCTATTATGGGGAGCACACTTCAGATGGTACGTTCAACTACGTCATCATGAATCGGATACGTCGCCACCTTCTGCCGCATGAGCGTGTCGATACGTGTCGAGCGTGATAATGACCGGTGCGAGACATCCTTAATCGGGTTCACATATGACTGACTCGTTCTATACAAAAGCGATCGATCTATATCGTATTTAAAGTGTACAGCTACGAGTGTTCAAGTTACACGATCGTACTTAAATATTTAATTTTTATTACGGGTTGGTATAACTGGGGCGGCTCTACGCTAGCCTCGTTACATATAGCGTGACTACGGGGTTTACAGATCGATATGGCAGTACCTGAGATTGTCGCTTTGCGTTATAACGTCCCTTAACTATTCAAACTGTTATTGTCAATCGCTCGTAAGGAATTTCTTGACGTCCCGCTCGCGCGTCTACTGCTAAACAGGTATATTGGTATATTTAAATGTCAATTTTACAACACGGCTTGCCATCTAGTTTGTATTGAAACACAGTTTAAAATGTTATTTTTGCGTATTGAAAAATGATAACGTACTTATTTCTAGCTTCAAATTATATTTCTATAGCTAATTATTCTTAATTTATCATAAGTATCGAGGTTCATGAGTAGGGAGGCTAATGAACGAAGTAACAATGTTATTTGGCATCTTACTAACTCTAGGTTGTTATGCTTGTATGATAACAAACGAATTGTTATGATAAAGTTTAAGCTTGTGGCATTTAATGAGATTGGAAGAGGCGGACAAAACATGAGAAATAAGATGATAAAATTAATAAAAAACAAATATCATGAAAAAAAAATTAAAAGATGTCTATAAATTATTTTAACAATTTTCTGGTTTATATTTTTTTATATATAAATACAAACAAAGAGAACTAATAAATCTGGAGTATATCGACAATTGTTAGGGTGGGGGATCTTATTTTCATATATTTATATATCTCTGATGTAAGGTGGGTGCTATAAGTATGCTAATAATGTTCTGAATATATACTCTGTGCTCAGTTATGTTGTGAAAAGGCGATTACTCGATTTGTACAAAACATTTTGTCTGGGAAGTGTGAGCGTATTCGCTACCAAGCTCTGTGCGTCTTGCTGCTTGCACTTTAACTATGAAAAAAGCTCATGACCATGTCTCTTATATCTACTTAATGCGTAAAGTAAACAACTTGATATTTTACACAATATAATGCTTACTGAAATACCGGGCAATTAATAAATACGTCTCAGATTTATCAATACTAAGTATTAAGTACCATGTTACATTTCTTCAATGCGGCACAAAATATGGAGTTACATGCTTAAACAAAAACCAGCAGATGCGTTGGCAATCTCGATGATGTGTTGCCATGACGTTACAGTCGTTACCACTTTGAATAACCACAAATCCATGAAGTTTCGTTGCTTTTATGGTGTATTAACTAATAATATGATGGTAGCTTTATATCACTTCAGAAATGTTCCAAATATCATTTGATTAAACATTTTTTGTCCGTTACATAATTTACTTCGTTTCAAATCGTCTCCTGTCATTGACTTTAGTGGCCAAGCTAGTGATGTCAGCAGGTGAGCAACTTTGGATGTTTAGTACTGTGTAAAATTTAAAAAGTATATTATTGCTCATGGGAAGCGTCCTTATCTTCCATTAACGCATTCACTTAGATGGTGGATTTACGGCTAGTGGAAAACAAATTATTTCAAATTATGTCAACTAAAAATATATAATAGAGTGGCAGCAACATAAAAATAGTTCACAAAGATGGTATACCTCATCACTTTCCAGCCCCTGCTGTAACAAGAAATGGTATTACAAATTCAATACGCACCCACCTTGGGCTCTGTTCATACCGTTTAGACTCTCAAACGAAACAAACAAATGAGCTATATGAACACAATTATATTTTATAACATAAGCTATTTTGTACATAACACCTCACAATTTTTATTTATGTGTAAAACAAAAATAATGCGAAATGAACATCGATATACAGAAATTATACTGACATGTGACTAGTGACTGTTCGATATTTAAAAAATTAATAATTTAACAGCCAATTGGATTGTAATTTAGTATGGGGCTTTTGTGATCGGCATTTATAGGTAAGAGTTTAATTGAATTATTTAATATGTGTAATAATATGTTTAAGAGTGACCGTTGCAAAAACTGCATTCCACTACTGTACGTGAATGCTAGAACAATTCCAGTGCTTCATTTGTCCGAAAATATTTGTTGACATATGTCCATTAAACTGTACGAATTTAAAATATTAATACGCTTCAAGGACAGTTTGTACGCATTCATATATTTTCTTCCTCTCGTAGTGGCTCTCGTGAAAATGTAACTTGACCTAGTTCGCCTCTATAGGTACCGTCCTATTTCATCGTTCTCTAAACTCTGAACGGAGTGAGTCGTTATTTGCCACTCGAATATGCATTAAAGTAAACCATTTACAAGTCATACAGTACATGTATTGAGATATGGAGGTTTGGTGAGTGGCGTCAGTGATAGAATTGTGACCGTCAATATTTGCAATGTTTTCGTTACATTTCGGACAACTGATCGCCTGGCGTCTAAAAATTACTAAAAGGTCAGGCATATAAATTTTCAGTCTAAGTCTAGTGTTTGTGTCTTGTGTGGTATGAAAACGTGGTTTGGTATTGATTGCTATTGAAAGCAGCTCACTTCGTCAGTGTCGGTGCCGAAGAGGAGCAGGTCGAAGGGTATGGCGGCGACCAGGTCAATGACGAACCAGCCGCGCAAGTAATGCATGGCGATCTTAGCCGGATCCGACTCCACCTCGTCCACGGCATTCACGTACGTCGTTCGGAAATTTATCAAGATATCTATTATGAATGTGACGTCCACTGGAAAAAAAAGTGTTCGCCGTTAGGTGATTCATTGACGAGCAGAATGAATTTTTAAAATGAGCAATTGTTTACCAATCATATCGATAACGACAATAGGATCTTGTCCGAAGCCGCGCGAACGCTTGTCGAAGTCGGGCTCGTTCAGCTGGAAGGCGGCCACGTACGGCGTGAATATCGCAGTGTAGATGACCAATATTAAAATCAACCAATCCCAAGCGGCCTGAAAGGAACATGAAAAATGTCATTTCGAAATAATACAAACGGAACCCACAGACATGTATCAGATATATAAGGAAATTTAAAATGTACAATATCCCGCACAATCGTTTCTATGTAAATTAATAGCCTTTAAAAACAATTTTCTCTTTTGCGTGCTGATAATGAGCGAGGTCATTGCGAGGTCATTTTTACTATGCAATATTGTGTTATTAACCAATTCCGTAAAGAGCGCATTGAATATTTAAAATTTCATTGCGGTTTCCTGCCGCGACATCACGGAATAATGTTGCTTTTATGGGCGGGTGGCGCTCGGACATGTAGACAAAAAGAATATTCAACATCGGCCGTTTTTGAACACGAAGCGACTAAACTTTATTGCTACGGTAAAAACTATCAAATAAATCAAAATTCCCTGCAACGTACTCCAATAACGTAAACGTAACTTCACGCCTGTAATCCCCGAAGAGGTAGGCAGAGGAATGCAGAACACTCCCACGTGTCACCGGTTACGTTTACGTCCCATTATGGTATAGGTGGTGAGCCTATCGCCATGCATCGGGTACATATCCAGACTCCGAACCACTAATAGAAAATCTAAATTAGAAAATTTTGTAGTGTTCGACCCGGGAATCGAACCTGGGACCTGCCGATCAGCAGTCGCATCTGCAACCAACACGACCAACGAGGCAGTCACTCCAATAACATTCATTGAAATAACAGTTAGTTCATTACATGACCTAGTAAAAGCTCTTCGAAGATTTATTAGTTTTCTTGTTTCAGCCCTTTTATCGTTCTACTGTTGAAAATGGGTCTTCTTTCAGAATAAGAGCGTTAAGCCCATAGTCTGCTATGCTAGTAAAGTGCGGGTTAACGGAGTCCCTTCACACGCCTTAGAAAATCTTTTTGGGTTTAGTTTAGATAGCTTCAAGTAAGCTGTCAGTTTTCTACATTCCAAATGTTATCATTTTATCCACTTCATACGTACCTTATAAGGAGAATGGTGGAGGATAGTGCAGGGGTGGGATGGTTGCGTGGTTCCCTTGTGGCCTCCTGTCGCACCCAATGACAGAACCTGCGAACAACGAGGCACTTCATGCATAACTTATATTTTCATACATTTTGTTCAAAGAAGTGCTATTTACAGTACAGTTTTTCGACTCATAATAAGAAGGACGTCAATTGAAAGAAGAAAAATATTACTAATAGCTTTAAAGAACCGGCTCAACTTAGGTAACTGTGGGTGTGACATCGCTGTTCACACATTTTTTGTTATAAACAATTCATAAATCAGGAATACCGACATATTACATACATGCCGTTAAACTTCATTCTTTCAAATTGAACTTTTATTGGGGTACATTCAAACTGAAAACATTACATACAGTCATATAATTGATTAAGTAAGGTAACATTACGAAGTGTTAAAATAAATATCTAGCAAATTTCAATTTCTAATGAAAAAATAGCATTGCAAGCAGCGATTATTTTATTGTCAGAAGCTAATTCACCTTGTAATTATCTTTAAGCGTTCATAAAGAAACATTTCACCGCTGTGACATATAAAAGATGTCAATCAAATGATTAGGTTTATGTGAATTCTTAAAACGTGTAATTAACATCTTGTCAAAATTTATAGGAATGAGTTTTTTCGCGAATGTTCATCACTCAAATGCTTTTACTGTATAAATAATGTTGGATTCGTAAATTTAGGCAGGACATCGGATCATTAATTTCTGACTTTTTATACAGTCAACTAGCGTAAGCTGTACAGATATAAAAACAGCTAAAAGATTCCTTAACTGCACACTTAGTGAAATGTTACACTAATATATTGTTCTGTGCTATAAGCCTCTTTTAATAATTGTTATTGTAGAACGGATATCATTCTAAACTTTAATATTGTGTTCGTGCTTAACATAAGCGTTATGTGTATGTAATGAGGCAACAAATTATGTTATTAAATACAAACAGATTTAATTCGACAGAGCGACGGCGGTGTAGAATTTGTACCACTATTTCTTCCGGAAGCATCCATTTGCAGTGACAATTGGTGGTAAACGTGCAAATTGATCATTGATCGGTCAAATAAAGCAAATCTTCTAGCTTTGATAACACAAAACTTGATATACACTACCATGTAAAGCAAATGTCATTTTTAATGGCGATAATTCAGCGACTCGCATTAAAATGGTTCCTGATCATGATTCGTATTATTATGATTGGTGATGATGTAGTACCTTATAATAAAGCCTATAGCATATTTCAGGTGAGTGATATAATTATCACCAATTGATAACGAACTAAGATCCGTCGAAGTACAGAAAGTTTCCAGGAGTAGGTTATCTTAAAAACATTTTAATATGTATGTAATATAACAGTTTTGTTTTTTTATAAAGTATTTATTACACGAGTGTACCTGCCATTAATTTGAAACATTAATAACCAATATATTGTAACACTTTATGTTAAGTAATGTGTACAGTCGCCACAAATCTTATGTTAATATTACGATAATGTGGCAATACGAGATTCTTATGGAACGTGGAATTTTGTTTAAAGCGATAGCAGCTTAAAATATGCTATGGATAGCAAAGTAAATTATTGTTGTATATAAAAAAAAAACCTTTAACTACTATTATTGTCGATAATTTTATACAAAAGTAAAAAAGTCTATCTTTATAATAATTGTAGTAAACCACGATATATTCGTAAAACAACAGTAGGAACCTACTAACACTGTATTATATCAGAAAACAGGTTAATCTAAAACTGACTTTTCTTTATCTAAGTGAAATGTGCACACCAAACTTTTGACATCGGTTTATTTTCCTGTCTTTTTTACAGACGGTGTTGGACGTGCTACGCAACAGAGGACACCTCAATCTACAGAATGGCAATTATCTTATTAACAACTTGAGCTTAGATTCTGTTAGTGATCATAAGAGATAAGAAAAAATAAAAGTAAGAAGTGTGGTATATCTTAAATAGATAGATTCATAGTAGTAAATTACATCCGGATTTTGCTGCGTCCTCGTTCTTTTAAATTTTACCCCATATCAGCGTTGATTAGGTGAGAATACCACCAAGCTTTTACTACGCCCTTGTATCCTTCAGTTTTAAGTGTTGCTAAAGATTAAGGAAATAAACAGCATTATTAATGATTAGATAATTAGATTTTTCAGAGAGAGACCATTCACTGCTGCGACTTAGCTGGAATCGATTGGAGCTTAAGAGGAAGAACCCCGGATACGTCCGAGTGTAGTCAAGCTATCCCGAAAGCACATGCGTGAGTGATGCCGGTACATAATACAGTCGTTATCTAGATACTAAACTTGTAATAGTATTAAAAGTACAATATTGTTATGCAAAATGATGGAATATACCCTTAACGTTTCTTATAGAGACGGCTCGGGAGGTGACTTTACCGGGGTCTGTTTCCACACACATAATCAAGGAATCTTCAATGCAAGAAGGCATAGGATTTTTTTAGGCATGCTTGATCCATCTCATTATTCTGTTCGCATCAGCGCTTTCGTTAAGGCGGTATCGCGGCCAAATTGTAGCCTATAAACAAACCTTCTCGTAAAAACTGAGCGTTGTCCAGAACAATTAATTGGTAATCTTTTCACGCTGTTCCCTTACACTGCCTATTGTTTCTAAGAAAGACCGAAAAACAAGTTCGCGAAAGGAGCATTATATTAAATCCGTCCGAAATCCCTAACGATATTTAAGTGTACCCACAATCCATTACTGTGATCCTTCAAAACCTAAGGCTCACGGCGTTAAGCCAGAAGAGCGGTACTTTCATAACCTTACTTTAGACCGGATTGCTGAGGATACAGGTTAAAGCCTTACGAATTTATCGGAGTTTTTACGTTAACGTCGAGGAGAATTGAAAAATTGTTATTGGGGTAACAGGGACTAGTTCAACGTGCTTTCCGAAGCATAGCAATGCTTACGAAAAGTGTATGTTTTTTGAATATACATGTACTTTTAGATACTGCAATGTAAAAAGTCACCTTTAGGCTGCTTGTCCAGCTTTTCTTATGTTGATATTTAAATGTGGATTCCGGAAATATAATTTCAAAATTTTCGCTCTAGTTAATAGTCAATTATAACCGAAAATTTGTAGGATCCTTTTTTGTTGATATGAAGTGAACATTATTCTAATGACAATATCATTAGATAATCGTAGCGTGATGCCTACGCCGTAACGAGCTGATTGACATAACACATATCCGATAGTACTTTGTTATATACGAGTAGTTTCTTTCTCGACAAAAATACTTACGTGACTTTAAAATGTAAAATATTTCATAACATATATTTTGATATATGTAGACACCCTAGTGTTTAGACTGGATAAATGTAAATATTATATTTTGGCATGAAAATTACGACGCGCGAATAGTTCATATGTACAAATTTTTCCCTTTTCATTTGTTATTTAAAATATATTAGACAACATCGATATATTATTAGATTATAGATATTAGACAACATCGAAATATTGGTAACCTATATTGTAACCTACATTGTAACCTACATTGTAACCTACATTGTAACCTACATTGTAACCTACATTGTAACCTACATTGTAACCTACATTGT
>DWTO01006345.1:0-10088 GCA_018244755.1 Jemadia pseudognetus | reverse complement strand
TGCGTCGTTCGAAACATACGCGTGTCTGCGCCGCGTTGAGAGTCGGTACCTAATGTGCGGGAAATGTTTTAAGAGTTCAGTCCTCCTTGTGACACAGGATCTGTCATGTTTAACGGAAAATATTTGAAAAATGAGTTCAGCGTTCATCAACAATTCGCAATAACAATGAGTTTTTAAATATCACGTCAACGGGATAGCTTATGTACCGATTATTGGTCACTGTCGGTCGGACGAAGTACAAGTCAATCTGCTTAAATAGAATAAACATGTACAAAAACTAATTGGATTGCAAAGGCTTTTTTAAATATTTAGTTCACTATTTAGTATATCACATACCTGTCTACTTCACTTAATACCCTATTCATTTGTCAAGCAATAATTTATAAGTGAATGATCGAAAAAAAATATAGTGGACATTTGACTACAAATACTATGACTATTGAGAACCAACAAAAGTTTATGCGAGCTGCAGACCACGACGACGTGACAGCCGCTCCTATTTATAGGTCGCTGTCTGCAATCAAACGAAGTTGTACCGCCATTGAAAGAGCATTTACGATGACAATGAATGAATGAAGATATTCAAAGCATTCAAATTTTTCAATTCATGCAAATACCAAGTAAACGGACAGTTGTTCTTTACAATTGTTTGTGGTTGTCCAATGAAGTGAACAAATTAAACGTGGTTATCGCTCATTCTCCCATAACTTCATATATTGAGAAAACGTAACATC
This sequence comes from Jemadia pseudognetus, assembly GCA_018244755.1. NCBI lineage: Eukaryota > Metazoa > Arthropoda > Insecta > Lepidoptera > Hesperiidae > Jemadia > Jemadia pseudognetus. The sequence continues at coordinate 9,354 of DWTO01006345.1, read as the reverse complement.
ACGCCTATTATACCTGTTATCCTGTTGTTATCTTTTGAACTTCCCGGCGTGCCCCTACACCTGTACACGAGGACCTTTATAAGGCCAGTGACGAGGCTGTATTGTTGGCCGAGTTTTGGTCCTCAGCAATATAATCCAGACTGTGCCAGAGTCGACACGCAAAGAAGAAGATGATGAAATGGGTGGTGAGCCTATTACCATGCACCGGCCTAATACAAATAACTCAAATATGTGTACTAGTCTAGGTATAGGTTGTAAAAAATCCATTCAAAAATTCGCGTAATGTCCATTCGGTAAACATGTCTGTTATGTTAGACACAATTTTTTAATTATAAAAATGCCTGTAGTTCGCGTGTCCGTGTGTCACGCGTTGAGGGCGCATGGCACTACACAGCGTGTCTCCGCTCTCGAAACAAACTTAACTCATCGTTTAATAATTACGTTTGCTTTACTTTTGACTGTTAATTTTATTTGACGAGCCTGACGCCTTTGCCAACAACACTCAATCTACTCAGTCTTGTGAATAAACTTAATGTAGTTTTAATTCAGTTGTGAATAAAACATTTGTTACTTTTGTAGGTACATTTCTATGGAAACGGTTCTCATGCTTTTCGGTCATGTTTATGAGATATTACAAGTTTCGGAAACCTATAAATTATATTCAAAGTACACAAATCATTTGCTGACTCTGATAGACGGGACGGCTTAAAAGTTTGCACAATTAGTATCAAAACTATTTTAACAGGTTTGACAACTACGGTACCTACCGACCCAAAGTGGGGTAACGAACTGGAATAATATAACTATTACAAATGATGATAATGATAACAGTTTAGAGACAACTTCATCGAGAACTATCTGATCCTATAATAAGCAGAGTATTTTATTAAGATAACAGGACAGCTTATAAATATACGGTCTGTATGTATTTCTACCAACCATGTATGGTAATAGGCTGACCACTTATTCCATGACGCCACGTAAAACGTAAACTGGTGAAACGTGGGAGTGTACTACATTCCTCTGCCTACCTCTTCGGGGATTACAGACGCAATGTTACGTACCTATCCAACACTACAACTGGTGAAACTGGTAATCTATATTATTCTATATGACGTAACGCTTAGAGCGTGTTGCAAGTTTTTTGCTTAGCATTCTTATTATTATCTAAGCTTATTCACAATGTTAATTAAGGCTTTGATTGTGGCTCCTTGAATAATGCATACGACTCGTGGACACGCTCAAAGGATGGACCGCTCCAGCTATTGGCTGCGGGAACACTAATAAAATGATAATTTAGGAATACATTGCAATTTCTAATACTCGTTATTAAATAGGGCTGGAAGAGTTAATGTGTATAGGCGTTACAGCGCATGTAATTTAAAATTTAATTAATTTAAGACGTACTGGGTCATCTAATATTTGAACTATCAAGTTATTTACTTACTTTAAAGATCAAATTGTTGTGTATGAAGAAACAATATAATGGTAATTTATTTGTAAATAAATGTACGGGGTACACGTACATACGAGTACACACATTTTTTAAATACACTGCTTCACTAATAATTATAATTACTCGTGCTCATTGCGCAAATTCTTATCCTGGTTAAAAATCGAAACTAGAACCAGAGAATCGAGTCATTGTCACTAAACCCTGGACTAGCAAACCGGTAAGTAACACCTTTGATTAATTTTTTATTTTCAACAAATGGGATCAGCTATTGCGTCCGCAATGTTGGTAGTATTGAAACAGGAGCGCAACTGATGGACCTCAGTTTGATTTGACCTCCCCGGAACGTACTGAACAATTTGAAACAAACTTTATTTTTTGCTCGGTAAATACCAGCCCACTTTAAAGGAGTCATATATAACAAAAGCCAATCTGAATTGCTAAAATGTAAAACTAAATTGTTCTCAAAGCTAATAAATAAGATCCGAGAGGGCCCGGAGCGACAATAAATAAGAAAAAATACCAAAAACAAGACCTGTTAATCTTAGCCCGTCTTATTGTAACGAGCGAGCCCGAACGATAAGTCTCGGAACAGACTGGCAGCCCGAGATTGTAGCACATCCCCGTAACAGGGGTTTTTTATGAAATATTCAAGGGCTTGAAGCCCAGATAAAGGTTTATGTATTTGAAATGTTCTGATAAGAGAGGACCACAGACAAGGTTGGAATAGAAATGGCAGTCGTAAGTGTTATTCCGTGCACACGCATATAATTAATCTGTGACCATACAAATTGTAACCGTTGTGTATGTTTGTCAAAGAAAATCTAGAGTACAATAAAATAATGTTTGCAGTAACGAAGTTAGTAACGTAGTTTTTTATTGGTATTTATTTTGTTAATATTGTTTTAATTAAAGGAAAAGGATTAATTTCATTTTTTGTTATCAGAACTGAATGGTAGAATATTCTCAATCTGAATTTACATTGTAACGGTCTATGGCAAGATTTTGGTGAATAGATATCGGAAATGTCTGAGCAGTCGCGCAAACGGGGTTAAGTCTGTACAATCTGGCTCCGATGCTGGAAACTAGGGTAACTTTCTTTGAGAAATGTTACTCAAATAACGGGTGATTTTAGCAAATGTTCCGAACTTTGAATCCCGCATTACCTTTTCTTTATCTAGTATTATATTCTAAATTATAAATGTAATAATACCAATTACTGTTTATTTTATAGTATTACAAACTTTATTCATATATTTACATTTTGCTAAACCTAATAAAAGGGCCATACTTTTTCAGTTAAGTACAAAATTTCGTCGATCCTATCTATTGGCTTCAAGTAATATTTCTCGAGAATCCTGTCCGATTCAGGAAGGCAAAGTCATTGTCTGCTTTAGCTAAGTGCGGATTAGCAAGTTTTACTCGTATGTCGAACAAAATGAAAAATTTTAAGGCAAGTAGATTTTTAGACAGGAAAAGCTCCATACCCAACATTTAGATCATAAAATAATCGATAATGCTTACTTACTTTCCGTAGCTAAAAGTTAAATGAAGCTTACATATTTCAAAGTCCCACGACAACCTTTTCAACTCAATAACTTCACGGACCATTTACGAATGTGAAGTTTGGCAATCAACTGCAGCCGCACCCAGCGAGACTGACTTTTAATCCCCAAACTATGATAGTTAACTTGAAACTTTTAAATATCAGTGAAAATAACGATTTCAATTTTAACGTATTTTATGCATTTGAAGTCGTTTTGGAATGTATCTTAATTAACAATGTGTTACATATGTCAATGATAAGAGCTCACGTGTAGACTTCAAAGTCGGAAAATTTCGAATAATACTTCATGTACTACGAAAATAAAATTGATGTACCAATTTAATATAACTTAGAGAACTCCAATAGTTCCCGAACTGGAGGATCTGTTATGTATTTGTGAATGATCATTGAATGATGTAAAGACCCAAATTAGGTAAAAAGTGACTATTGAAAACTGTACTGGCATAAACGAGATTGTAATCCTACACGGAAATTGTCTCAAAACTACACGATATTCATAGAAACTATGAGCTTCAAATATTCGTTCTCTACCCTACGCCTTTTTCAAACTTCGTCATTTCTAAGTAACCAACATCTTGCACATCAGTAACTTTTAGAAAACCCTTTATCACATAATTTACCAAACCAACGTGAATCAAGCTTTTTGTCCTAAATTGTAGAGATTGACGTCCATAGCAAATATTTAATAAAATACAACTTTAAAATTGTATCTATGACACAAATGTCTGGTCGACAGATAAAGATGGCGTACAGCGCCTACAGATAGCTTACTCTGAAGTGAAGTAACAAAACATCTGCGTAGTGATCGCGTTGTGCACCACTGAAGCTGCGATCTCGATTCAACGCGCGCGTACGATACAAGTTTTATTAACACAATGCGCGATAAGTTTTAATGTAAAAAATACCAACGAAAACTTACGCCTATTAAAACAAACCACGTGCTGTTTAAAAGTTATGGCGAGTATGTGCTATATGGCCGATATATAAAAAGTATATACATATAAAAACGATACAAAAGAAATGTATGTCTATTTACTGACTTTATGGTACTATTTTGTCACAAATTGTTTTTTTTCAGTGTTACATAAATGTTTGATCGCTACTTTCTAAACTATGAGAAGTTAGGTTTTCAAAATTTGAGAGATTATTATTTGTATATATCTAGAAAGGTAAAACACAGTTACACAACAATTATATCTTAACAGACAATTACATTAAATAAATTAAAGATTTTATCTAATATAAATTAAAAACACCACTAACAAAAAAGCGGTAAATATAATATATATAATAAGTACAGTATATTTCAGTATAGACATAAAAAATAGATGTCGAAATAGTCCTTTATTGTGACTTATGTATACGAGTATACCTAATTGCACGCGTCAACTACAAACACTGACATTTTCTGACGTTAGACAATGTATCGTACAAGTAAATGACGACAAACCAACTTGTCAATCCATAATGTTTATGGCACATCTGTGGAATAATACGAAACCAATAAGTATTTATGACAAAGTACACAATCTATAGTGGGAATATCGGTGCGTTTCGCTGACTCTCAGTTATGTAAATATACGTAGAGCATTTGGCGAAGTGAGACTCGAAGCAACAAAGCATTTTGTCCACTGACCCCGATGCACTGAACCGTAGCTGCGAAGTGCCTGCAACGCGCGCGATACTGAATGCACATTCGCGAATTTTTTTCTTTACGGCTAAAGGGAAGGCAAGATATGCACTTTGTATGTTTTCATACTAATAATATCATCATCCTCACTATGTACACCACTAGACGGCTGTGCTAAAACGAGCATATGACATTTTTTGCTTCAATATTTATTTTGTCTCATTCATAAGATTATTATTCATATTTATTATTGATAGATTATTTATTATGTTGTATTATTGTAACATATATAATAAAGATATAATATATAAAGCTCAGTAGTGTGCTATTCGAGAGGCCTATGTCCAGTAGTGGACGGAAATAGGCTGATTATGATGATGATGATATAATAAAGAAGACTTATTTACTTAAGTACAAGATCATTTAATTTCTGCATACTCGAAATGGACCAGTGTAATAGCGAACTGTGAAATTTCAAATTAATAAGTAATCTAAAAATAAATTTTCTTAAATATACGATGATCCTATATTTGCATATCTTACAAAATTACCGAATACCGCATCGAAGTTGGTCAATCCCGCATTGACTGCACCGTTTTTGAACGAGTGTGTACTTACCATTACGCGGTTTATTACGATGCTTGTTCATGAAAGTTCAAAGTGAACTCTTTGTTTTCTTAAGGGGCATTTTATTCGGTCATTTTTTCTTCTATCCGAGTAAAACTGTTACGAACTCACATTATTATATTAAAATATCTCAGCCTCACCCCACTCTCGCTGAGAGTAGGTTTTTTGTGAGTACGATGAAATCTCTCCGCAAGTTATGCTAAAACTTTTCTCTTGAATGTTGGAATTTAGGGCTGCTAGAAAAAGAAATAAGCCCAAAAAGCGAGTGATTCATTGAATATCCTTCTGAATTCAGGCTTCATTAGTGTCGAATCGAAAGAGGGTAATGGAGCATTCTAGAAAGACGTAGTTAGAAGATACAACCTTGATATACCTTCCATGTGTAAAAGAAAGGCTTGCAACAGTTTTCCGATTTCCTAAATATAATACTTTTGAACTTTCACATGTATTTTTATAACATGTTTCCTGTTTGCTTTACCGAGGTGTTGCGCTGTCTTGTACGTCCCTTTAATATACAAAGTTACATATTTATTAGTAGTTTTCTATTAAACGATGTTTGTATCAAATATGTAATACGGTGTGCCAATTTACATTGTTTTACTACAAAATCAATGTAGCGGGCATTAATAGAGTGCCACTCGCTAACCCTAGCCAGAATCCCTAGAGAAATGAGGCAGGTAATTTAATAACCAGATGATATTGCCGTAGACAAGGTGTGTAGAAGTGCCGCCCTGTCCTTGCAAAGTTAACTTACTCGAAAATATTATAATAAAATTTCATTAAACAAAGCTTTTTGTTAAACATTTATTATGTAACTCGTAAAAAAACTTTGCGTACTAAAGATGACTTAATTCTAACAGTATACTTCAGTTTTATTGCGTAGAAAATAACATTTTCATTTATTTTTATTCAAAAGACCCATAATGGACCTTCTTAAGAGTAGACATAGCAGAGAAAGCCTCTTCTGGAGAGTAGAAAGTAGACATAGTAAGAAATTAGACGTCATTTTGATATTCAATAGACTTATTGATGTATTCATGTCGTGTATTAATGCGAGCGTTTTAGTTTAATAGAAAATTAAGCTTGGTAATAAATATCGAATGTTGTATTCACAATTAATCTCTACGTCGTCAGTGAGTCCAATATTTAGAATTCTTAGAGAATGCGAACGAGCAGGCAAGAATTAAAAGTGACTTCTAATTGACTTTAAACAAGCGCATAGAACTAAGCTATTGTTAACGTCAGTTAGTTCGATCAATAATAGTTGTTAGCAGTATCTACTGCAGAGAGATGACTGTCAGTATCAATAATCCAGTTGCTACAAGTTAGCAAGAGTTAAGATAGTAATAAGCAATATTTATGATATCGGTGCTTGATCACAGACGTGTTGCTGCTTACAAGAGATCTTGGCTCTCGGCAGTAGTTCTTAATCGAAATGATAACTTTCAAACCGAAATATATGTAATTTTATAACAGTCGATGTAGGGGTATTGTCCGGAACAAACCATACAAGACATACATACATATCTTTACATCAGGCCCTTTGCGGGGCAGGCAGAGAGCACAGAGTGCCAAATGTCTCTATTCATACAAACTTGTCGTGTTTCTTCCATATTTCCTTTTTCTTCACCATACATGACATTAATTTATTTGTATCGGAAGACATTTCACAAAAACCACCAAGAAACCCTTTCAGAGATATAAAGACGTTACGAGATATTATTTAAAATGTAACTTTTGTCTTACATAACATACTAGCACCAGTGAAGGTTTATCAATTATAAATGTATCTTGTTTGTGTATATTGTAAGCTTTTTTATATAGCACGCTGCAAAGCCTAAGGTAATCTTTGAGCGCTATTTGCGCTACTATGAAATTCCATTTGCCGAAGTGCAACCCGGGGCTACTCTGAACTGTTCTACACTGCTGTAACGTTTTTACAACGCAAGGAATTTGCTTTTCTTTCATACTATTTACTATATTTGCATATCCTCCTATGATTTAACAAAACGATACAATCTGAATAATCTCTATTGTACACAAATAATTTACAAAAATAAAATATCTTAGAACGTACATTTTGACTGGCTAAAACCTAATCTCACAGTTAACTATTGCTCAAATTAATGTTACTATTATTAAGGTATCATACCACCAGGTCTGTTACTCCGGTCTGAGGGAATAATAAGAATAATACTTATGTATTATAATAATCGTGTATAATTCTGATAATGTATAATAATTATGTATAATAATAAACGCGAATGTAAAAAAACTTTATCATAAGCAATATGAACGAGGAAGCTTGGTCTAATATAAAGATTGCAATAATAAATTTTACAGTTGACTAAATATGCCAATATATTTATAACTGTAACGTTGGAGAACTTAATGTTCATTGGCCTGAAATACTTCATAATCCGCTGCCTACGGATGCTGTTTATTATAGAGTGTAAATGATCTTCCTTACTGCTTACATAAAGCTTAATAATAGCTGTAAAAGCAAACGAACGCGAAGGTACCACTGAGCTCATTGCGCCACTCATTTCTTTGACCATTTTAAACATGTGTTTATATGTACAATAAGAATAATATAATTTATTACACACCATGATAGAAACAAACAAGTTTAGGACAATACGATACGGTGTTATCACTAATCAGCCAATTTCTTACAAAAAACACAAGTACAAATAAAAACATTAATAGCAATAGCACAGTATTTTTTCATTTATGAATAGGAAACAAAATAATACAAAAAGGAAAAATAAAGAATATTTATAATAGTAGAGTATTATTAGTAATATAGTATGTATTTTTTAATTAATTTGTACATATTTTTACCTTTACAGATTCAATTACTAATTACTAAAAAACTAAAACTTGCGGAGGTCGATTGTCTATCGAGATTATTAATAGACAACGGAAGGTAAAAGGAACAATGGGATTTAAAAATTATATATATGTACAATGACATGTACCTATAGACTGCCTCATTGGTCAAATAATTGCAAAGCGCGATTGCTGGTCGGGAGAATCTGGGCGTGTTTCCCGGAATGGGTATTATTTAGTTGGAATTTTATAACTTTGATTTTAGAATTTAGATTTCTAGTACCGACTCTGAGCCTGAATGTGTATGATAATATACATATATACACGGTGGGACGTAAACGTAATTGGTGTAACGTGAGAGTGAATTACATTTCTCTACCTATCTCTTCGGGGATTACAGGCGTGATTTTACGTTGTTTTTTCATTTATTAGGTACATCATTAATCATTAAATTTAATTTGAACAACGTTTCACATCCAAAGTATGACTTTATGTACTCATGAAAATACGATAAATGAAAAACTAAGTCTGCTTATCTGTCATTAGTTTAAAGACATACCTTTCTACTCTTTTATTTCATTCAACGTAAGTTATCGTTTTATGTACAATCTATTTCAATTAAACTTGCGATAGATAGAGCTTACATATAGGCAGAACATAATACGTTTAAAAGATTGAAATATGAAATGAGAAATGAGGATTGTACAGGAATTATTAAGGTTTTTATGGATAAAAAGTGGGAGGTAATATGTAGCAAAGTATAAAGGAGAACGATTTGATCTAGTTATGTATTTATTTATTCATTCCTTCATTCCTTCATTCCTTAATTTATTCACCGTTAACTAGAACCGTGTAGGCTACTAATTAACATTCATTTAATTAACAAGCACTAATTAATTCATTTCAATTTATAATTGTATTATATAATTAATTCTATGTATTGACAACTTATACTGACTAACACTAATAGTCCTATTCTGAAAATCCTATTAGAAATTAGTCGCAGATGCCTATAGACGCCAGCGACCGGTTGTCACTGCTGCTTGCTAATTTCATCACTTTAAAAGTATCAACAGAAATGGACTAATGCAATGTAACTATATATATATTAACTAAAAATGATATTGGCAATAGGCTCGCCACCTATTCCATAATGGGACGTAAAAGTAACTGGTGAAACGTGGGAGTACTTCCTCTGCCTACCTCTTCGGGGATTACAGGCGTGAAGTTACTTTTTTTTAAATG
>DWTO01006344.1:0-10088 GCA_018244755.1 Jemadia pseudognetus | reverse complement strand
AAAGAATGCAGACAACTATATATGTAGGCACGATAATTGCACGTGGCGCTTACGTCCCTCTAGCCTCGTATGCCTGAAGGACAGCTGTGACAACAATCGAAAATTATGGATTGAGGAAGGGGAATTAAATCACTGCGAGGCGTTACCCTCATTATTTCCTGGATAATAAGTGCCTCCATCACTGTCTGTCCACATTTCAACCGATACAAAATCTGAGACAAAACTTGGTACTTCACATTTCATAATCGCTGCATTTCCACGAATTACATACTCATTGTCTGCTTCAGCTTCGTAGGACTGCGATACAACTAGTTCAGAAATAAAATGTAACAAATAATATGAATACTATGAAACAGGTGATAAAGGAAAGTTTGGAAATGGGAATAACATTTTTATCAGGAGAATGTACCCTCAGATGCATTCGTATTGTTTAAAGTCAGTATTTCCCCATCTTCCATGATCCACGAATCCACGGTCACGAAATCGCTAACAAATGATGGAATCTTGCAACGAATTATAGCAGCGTTCCCTCTAATCACGTACTCATTTTCGGCTTCGGTCACGTAATACTGGGATACAACTAAAGAATATCAATTAGACATGTATTTGGAATGGATGGGTGTAGGCGGTGGACAAACGATCAGTACGGAAGTCGCTATAACGTTTTTGTTCGTCGTTACCAAGATCGTCGGAATGAGTAATTTCAGTTCCTTCTTCGTCAATCCACACTTCTACTTTGACAAAATCGGCGACAAATGAAGGGATAGAACATTTTAATACTGCTGCGTTACCGCGTATAACGTACTCTGTCAGAATTTCGGCTTCATAAAACTGATTGACAACTGTAAAATTACGGAGAGTTTTAATATTGTGAAAAGGGATGTGACTATTAGGATTTGGGATTTTCTGGTTTTAAAGCGAACGATGTACTACCGATATCATCGGTAAGTGAATATTCGCCGTTATCCGAATCAACCCAAGCTTCCACTTTGACAAAATCCGTGACAAATGAGGGGATGTTACATTTGAGTACGGCAGTGTTCCCGCGAATGACATATTCTGATACTACTTCAGCTTCGTAGTATTGCGTAACAACTGAAACGTACAAATAATCAAGTGATATACTCGTACATAGGGATACATCAAATGGGAGTGGATTGTCGGCGGTGGTTATATTATTGAATTTGAATTCAGTGTACCCTCTCCCTCCTTCGTTTCATCAATAGTGAACGAATTGCCAGATTCGTCTTGCCACGAGACAACATTTACGAAGTCCGCCACGAACGATGGAATGGAACATTTGAGTATAGCGGAGTTGCCGCGTATAACGTATTCGTTGTTGACTTCCGATTCGTATTGCTGTTGCACCACTGCGAAATGTTTTAGGAGCAGGATTACAGGGATGGTACTGCAGTCAAGCTGAATTAACCGTAATTTTCGCCCGGATAAAAATCTTCGTTCTCATCGGTGTGCCAAGACAGAACTTCGATGAAATCGGCGACGAACGATGGCACTTGGCATTTCAGAATAATACTGTTCCCCATAATTGCGTACTCCTTGTTCACGTCAGTGTCGTAATGCTGGGCAACCACTAGTACATTAATGAAGCGATGATCATATTATTTTCGGCGAGATCATTTTCACTTTCTTTATAATGTAACGTTCTGTCCATTTTTGTAATACATACATATCTTGCTTATTTTTAAAGGCAGTCAAGATTTATCTACATATGTATATACCAAATTTTAGCATTCTTATTTGTAAGTGCAGCTGTATAAAAGATAGGTACATCCAGATAACCTACTCGTCAATTGTTCCATAAGAAATATTTTCTAAATAATTATATCATCCTAACTTACTATCAATTAACATATGGTATCATAAAGTTATTAAAATCAAAACTGATAAATTCAATCCTGAAATAACACAGTAAATAAATATTATGATATTTAAAGGACACTATATAATTTACGGTCATTTCTTGTTCAAATCTTCATTTAGAATGTGGGTACAGATTATAGTATGTATTTTGTTTTTTAGAAACAGGCACAAATTTATTCGGTGATAAATTTTGACATAATTTATGTCGAAACGTATTAAACAAAAGATGACCGCAAGTTTTTTTATTTCTTATGAAAGAAACAAAGCTTGGCTATTTAAAATATTGTTTAAAATTATTTCATTTTAATGAAATGTACCTGATGTACTGTATCTAAGTAACTATTATGTTTATTAACGCCAAGGTTGATTCTCTTAAGTAGCGCAAAGCGATTAAACAAAGATTCTATGAATTACTTGTAACAATTCACCAACGGCTATCATAAAGAAAATATGACATGGCAAAACCAACTGTATTGTTGAGGAGTGTATCAATAAATTGCCATGTCATCAACATCCTCCTTATTTTTCCCCTATTGTACACGGGTGTCCTCTCAGAACAAGACCTAACACTGGCCAAGGCCATATTGTGCCAGGCTTGCCAACAGTGTTGACATGAGATGTCGTATAAAACATTATGAATAGCAAATAACGTTATAGGTACCTACTACACAAACTTTTCAACCTTCCCGTCTTGCAATAGCGTTTGATGACTTAATTAAAGAGCAAAGCAAACTATCAAACGTAGCAATTATAGAATTATCGACTATCGACCAATTGGCCTAATGTTCAAAAGGGTAGTAATTATAAGTACAAATGTATATATAAATGTAGTATTATAAATTAGTATATATAAATTATAAGTTTTAATATTTCCAGCCGGGGAATGTACATTTTTTAATCCGCCCCAACGCAAAGCAATTGCATAAAAAAGCTATGACTCTTGTATCATCTCTAAAAAATGCTAATTCATTTGCATAATTACCACTACCACATTTAAATAAGTAAATATGAGTCACAATGTAGATACTACACAATCATTCACGGCATTTTTATGGAGTTTTTTTTTTATGTCATTGCTCGTAATTGTGCCAGTTAATAATCTGTTTAATCACATTTAATGAATGAACCACGAGCGAAGCTGCCGTGTTTTATATACAATACAAAGCAAAAAGCTAACCATATTATAAATTTATGTCAATAATACGTTCAGAAAACGTTACTATTTTGGTAAAAAAATATGAAAAGGAATGAAAATTTATTTAAATGATGAGTTATATGAAATATTCCCTGCATGTTTATTTGTGAATTTGGCATTATTATGAATATTGTATTATGACGCCAAGTCCTGTACGCGGTAGGCATTGCGCAAAGATTTAGTAGAAATAGTTTTGTTTGTGTATAGACAATACGTAACATCACGCCTGTAATCCCCGAAAACATAGGCAGAGGAGTGTAGTACACTCCCACGTTTTACCAGTTACGTACTCGTATATGTCCTACTATGGAATAGTTGCCTGTTGCCGTACACCGAGCACATATCCAGGCTCCAAGTCACTACTAGAAAAATCTAAATTAGAAAAATCCAATACTACCCGACTGGGGATTTGAATCCGGGACCTCCTAATCCACAGACACGACCAACGAGGTTATTGTTTTTTGTGTCAAATAAATCACTAATACATCATATACAACTTCAATAAGAGATCTGTTCTTGGCTTTCATATCAATAAGCCGTTTAAAAGACGGGCCGTATTACACCCACGTCATTGAAGTTGATTATTTGATTAACTTTATTGAGATAATCATAGGGCAGCGCCCTTCAGTTGACCGCGCGTCACACGAGGCTAACTGCCTACTCAATAATAAATGTATGCCTATAACAGACGTCTTCATTATAGTTACGGGGAGGTGTTGTGATGCTAATACGAGTGATATGTATTTATCCCGTGTGGTTGGGTTTAATTGTGCGCCTTAGAACGGTCTACGCGTTCGTCAAGGCCTTGTTGATCTAATGGATTACTTTTACATGTTTTCATTGGTGCGTAATAGACTATTTTTGTTATTCAGACATGTGTATATATTTTATTGACGCTGTCTTTGGACGAGTTGGTAGCGAGCACGACTGCCGATCGGGAGTACCTGGGTTCAAATCTCGGGTGGGCCACTATTGGATTTTTCTTACATTTTCTAGTAGTAGCTATATTTTGGATTTGTGGCCGGTATATGGCAATAAGCTCACCACCTATTGCATGGCGAGACGTAAACATCAATAGTACAACGTGCGAGTATACTACACTTCTCTGCCTACCCTTTTGGAGATTACAACTGTGATTGTTACGTTTAATTATTATTTCTTAAATGAACCATTTTGAAGTGTTCTTCTACCAGCGATGTATTCTATAACGAACTTCACAAATTCGAATAAGGAAACAATTAAATTCAAATAAGGAATCAGTTTGTTTAAACTCATTGTTGTGTTTTGATTGTGCCTTTATGGCATCAGTAAACAGAAACTGTTCGGAATTGATTTGCTCGTAAGTTCTTTTAATAATCGTCTCAGTCTTAGCACAGCTGATAACGGCGTAGATAAGGTGATAAGAAACAGCAATGTAAACACGATAAAACTGTACAATGTATTGAAGTGATATTCGGAATGCCTTTATTCAGTAGAATGCGTGACATAAAAACAGACGAAGGTCATGGAGTCTATTGATTTTAATTAAGGAGTTTAAATAAGACAAAATTCTTGTGTAAACATATACGGATATTTTATTAACAATAGTGCTATTTGGTTAAACCAAATATACATATGTATAATGTTTTAAGGTGCATGAAGCATACATGTATGTAAATGAAGTACTTCCTGCCTATCTCATAAAGAACCTGGCCTGTTTTCGTAATAATCGTCGCTTTGATAACTTAGTGTAATCGCTTTGCCTACAATACGGTAGCAGATAAGTTCAAATATATATATATATATATAATTCTGTAATACAGTGGCCAATGCAACAATAAAAATATTTTTTTAACACCCAACTGCATTTCAATATCCAATAAGTATAAAATACCAATAAGAAATGTATATTTAAAATATTTTCAATTAAATCTTTAAATATATTCAGGTATGTACAAGGTAGATGAACTAATTTAAATAAAATGTTACATACGTTATTTAATAAGAAATACGTTACGTTATAATGCATATTAATTGGTATTATTTATGTATATACAATACATAGTATAATTAATGGCATTACATGTTATGACTATATATTTAACATTTATTTACCTTATTTATAAATTAATACAGTAAATTATGTACAATTCACAGCTTTTGAATGGATTCGTGGGTGTCGCAATAAAAATATTTTTATTGTTTATCAGGCGTTTGATATATTAGATGATATTAAGTAGAATGATATACAAACTTACCAGCTCGAACGTTAACATCTCGGGAGTGGATGGTGCCGACTGGGTTCCTAGCGAGACAAGCGTACACCTGCGCGTGGACTTCCTGGCGGTAGTCTTCCGCACGGAATGGAGGAAATACCAGATTACCATTAGGCAGTACCTGAAAACAATACAGGTCACTTTAGCCGAGTCATCATCATTGTCAAAATCAATTTCTTTGTCCACCTGTTGGATACTGTCTCTTTTTCGAATGAGATATATTAAAGTCAAGTTAGTAATCAGCGGCAGCGAAATACTCTTAAGTAAAATTTGGTGGCTTTAATAATACTTTTATTCTATAGAAGTAGTTATTTAAGTCATTTTAATGCTAATGGTTTTGATTATCTAAAACTTATTGCGTATTTCGAATTCGTATTTTTACCGAGTAATTCCTGCGCGTCTTGGTTTTGTTCGTTATAATTGCAATGAAACAAGGGCAAGCAGAAACAGCCGCTGGAATGCCGAGAATCCAAATCACTCAGTGGGTGTCCCTGTTTACTTTTTTTGTAACGATTGACAATGTTGCCTCGCGCGCGTTGCGAACAGATCAATGTTAATATAAATAGAAATATAGGTAGTATCATTTAATTTACTTATTCCTTATACATTTTTGGCGTATCATAACAACTTCTGGTTACAATATACCTACAATTTTAGTGATACATTACAAAGCACTGGTTTTTCACGGTTTTTTTATTAGTGAACGTTGAATGAAACCTTTGTCTTTGAAAGTATTTAGGGATCAAAGATGTAAAATATTATAAAATTGTTTTATATAAGAAACACGTAGGCACGTGTAAAAGTACATTTGAAATTATTCAATGATAATTTTTACAATCGTATGGGTACTTCGTGATTCACTGGCTGAGAATCTGTGGTACAAAGCTATAAAAAAAATCTTAAATTTTCTTTTAGTTCAACACTACGTGTCCGAAGTATCTTTTGCACAAATGTTACAATCACCAGTCTGGTTCCGTTTACTGCTGGGCATAGGCGTTTCTAATAGCACGCCACTGAGCTCACACAATAGCGTATGGTGATAGAAAAGAACGTACTTGTCTGAGTCCGGGAACATCTCCAACCGCGGTGCCATCAGCTCGTACCCAGATAACGTCGGGGGCGGGGGATCCACGTGCAGCGCACTCCACTACGGCTCCGGTCGTGTTGCTAAAGTCCACTCGGTTTGGGGGTTCCTTCATGAATATCGGGCCAATGGTTTCGTCCTCGCATTGCACTGCTCCTGTAAACAATAGCACATCTCAACAAACAAGAACATTGAACTAGCCCGATAGCCTAGTGGTTAGGGAACCCGAACAACAGCAAGCGGTCGTGAATTCGATTTTTATCCAAGGTTTACTGATCGTTACTTCCTTATAGGTACCTCAGTTTACTCCCGGCCCAATGGCTTTAGCTATTTGTCATTTTGGAGAGTATTTATAACATGGCTGGATACAGTCGATCATAGTAAATTCAAAATATTATTAGATATACTAATATTAATATAACGTTATGCCAGGTCCCAAGGTAGGCAGATCGCGAGAACACAGCGAGTGCCAAATATGCCATCACACTTCTTCACACGCACGCCAGTTTCGGCAAATTCTAAATTAGTAAGTATTATATACTAAATATTAGAAATAGGTAAGTAATTGTTATTTATAGGTACTCAAGTTACAACAGATTGAAATGAAATTGCTAATTTTAACATTAATTTTACATCTAATGCCGCTAATGTCAATCCTTAAGAGGAACATCACATTTCACTATGACCTAGATGCAATAACATGATATTGTAAATACACGAAATATAATCCACATAATATGTAAAAATTGTAATATTGCTGTATCTCTATGGCAAGTCGCGTCGTAACACCTCGGTAACCGTTTCTGTGCCGCCACCTTAATATAATATTTCGCACATGGAGGTCAGAGTGCGTGGGCCTTAATTTATGAATGACGATAATATTACGCAACGAAACACCGTAGTAGTAAGTTGTAATAAATATTTTATCATTATAACGCGCAGAAATCAACAGTAATTTAGCGATGGTTACACCAACATGCAAGTAAGACTTTTGCATACTAGAATAGAAATGTAAAAAAAAAACCTAACATCACGCCTGTTATCCCCGAAGAGGTAGGCAGAGGAGTGTAGAACACTCCCACAATAAATAAATAATAATAATAATGCATATTAGAATAAATCTATATATAAGTGTGACGAAATGAACTAAGCGGCTTTATGCGGCAGTGCCTCGCCAGCATGGTGCCTGGTTAATGTCAGCGAGTTACACACATTTGATAGTCGCAGGAATCGCTTGTGTGAAGCCGTGTAAGCCACTCGGGCACGTCACGATCATACCGTACCCCGGCTTACAAGAACTTAACCCAGTTTTTAACGATACTCTCTTATTAATACAACAGTTTGTATTAGCCAGCTAGGGTTAACTCTAACTCTGCAGATATTTTATATTGTACTATGTTTCATATTCTTTATTCATATAATTATCATAAAAATTCTCATTTTCAATTATAACTAACCACACTTTTTATCTTACGAATACAATAAAATTAGTCAACATGTGTAAAATTAGTTTAAGCATTTTTAATCACGACTGGCTTAAACAGTTGTGTTATTTACAAGTATGTAAATAATAATCATAGATCATGTAGTCATATAGTACTACAGATAGGTAAAAAAACATAAGTATACAGTACATTATTATAAATCCGTCTAACCTGAAAAGCTCATGAACGGATGTCAATGTACTTGCAGACTTTAAACAAATTTATTTTATCTTTTTTAACACATATAGCCCGTGTACGTCTAATAACAGACTCTATAACTGTAAGCCACTGTGTGAGCGAAAGTCACATCACTCAATTAAGGAGAAAAGTCATTTAATTAAGTTACAAGTGGTCATAATTTAATGACCGCGCCGAAGTTACGCTTTGACTCCTGACCCCGAGAGACAGATGCTCCTCGGGTCCAACTATATATCATTACTGTGGTCTCAGACGGTGTTATAATATACATAATATGCAAACCATATTATGACACACAAAAATATACTTTCTATAGTAAATTAAACAACAATTCCAATTAACATGTAACTATAACAGTTGAAACGTGGAGGTACTATACTTCCCAGCCTAACCCTTCTGGAATACAATGGCGTGATGGTATTTATGTTAGTAACAATCGAGTGCCCACATATATATCTATATTATATATCCTTCATATGTACGTCGTCAAAATACATGAACAGATATTATAGGAAATTAATAAAACAAATACGGTATAGAAAGATAAGTTATAACGCGGATAATGGCGGCAAAGAAAGATATAAACGTAACGGAACATCACGCCTGTAATCCCCGAAGAGGAAGGCAGAGGAATGTAGTACACTTCCACGTTTCACTACTTATAATTACTTCCCACTATGGAATAAATGGTAAGTACCATATATGGGCACATTTCCAAACTCCGAGCCACAAGTAGAAAATCAAAATTAGAAAAATCCAATAGTTTCCGACCCGGGATTTGAACTCAGGACCTTCCGATCGGCAGTCGCACTTGCACCCAACACGACCTACAAGGCAGTCTAAATATATACATATTTCAGCATTAGTTTAGTTTGTGGTACTGTGCTGTAATACAATGTTATTATTGCACTATATGTATAATATGTATCTATTATAAATTAGTCTGTACAGATGTTTACCAAAGACGTCAGATGTCAACCTTGTTAAAAACATATGATTATAATAATATTATTCTGTAGGTACATATATTTTAAATACTGGATCTCTTTTAAATGCCTCTTTTATTGATGTTATAAAGTACCCTATTCGTTTCTATGAACTCTTTAAAACATAGAATGTAATTACGAAAAAAGTATCTATTTAAAAAAAAACCCAAAATCTAAAAAAGAAACTCCGTGGGCAGAAAAATTGTGTCATAATTTAAAAAAAAACTGTTTCTATACATAATTTGTGCGCACTTTCACCTTGAAATTCCAACTTTCTTCCGTTAAACATAGACAGATACTCTAAATGTAAAGTTAGCTGAGACCGGGTTCGGTGATTGTTACTATTAAAGACATAGGTACTTATTTTATTTTCAAAACAACATTTTTTGTGACACGAAAACATAATAATGTTGACTGTACTTCTTAAATATCAGTGTTTTTTAAATGTAGAGTAAAAATAAACCCTTTACCATTAATAATCTAGTCATATGAAAGCTTAGAGAAATCTGCTCCATGGCGTTTTGTGATGGGGCAACTTGTGGAACTGGAGAGAGGCTGCATTGCGCAGATCACTGGTTACTTGTTATAAGATGTCTAAGTGTAGATTTAGAAATGTAAAGGTTTACAAGTTATTATTATACATTATTTAGTATACAATTATGTATGTAATCGGCGCGCATGTATAGTGACGAGTGTGTAGGAGGCGCTGTAGATCTGTAAGGATAGAGATATTTGGCACTCGGCGAGTACTGCCTACCCCGTAAGGAACCTGCCGTGACGATATGTATGTACATAATTATTATCGATTCATTTATATAACTACTGGTTTATGATTATTTACTTTAACTAACAAAAAAAACTGCTATTAAACAGTCCATGAACTAAAAGTTATGGTAGGTACAATTAAAACAGTAAGCTAGAATCTAAATACTAGTGACCGACCGAAGGTTCGGTTTCGGTTTCGGTTTCGGCCAGTTTCGGCCAAAAAATCTAGTTTCGGCCTTA
>DWTO01006343.1:0-10089 GCA_018244755.1 Jemadia pseudognetus | reverse complement strand
AAGGTTTTGGATACTAGTTCATCATATTCACACGAAACACGGCACGTATGTAAGGAAAAAAAATCTCCATAAACGAGTAAATTCCGCGCGTGCAAAAGATTTCCAGAGTACTGAACAACTACAGCCAGTTTAATTTCTCTAAAAGCTTGCTAGCGGCCCTATTTAAAGACTTTAAGTGTAACAGTTAACACGAGAAATGTAGGTCAGCGACGGTGCAAAGGCAGCAACTGATGCAAGGGCGAGATGAGAGGGACTACAAAAATAGGGTAAGCACTGATATTGATCTAGGTCCCTTGATTAGTGCAACGGTTGTACTATAACCACAGTTTTAGAAAACATTCCAATGTAAATGAAGCCGAAATCTTCAATTTATCCGCCGAGGTTACAAGCAAAGACGCAGTGATTCCAGTTGTGATTGTTCATAACAGTGTTAATAGTTAAATCTAATAGTTAAATCTTAAATGTAATAGTTAAATCTAAAAGTTATATTAATGGTAATACTAAAATTAATATATAATACTAAAATTAATAATATTAATACTAAAATTAATAGTTAAATCTAAAAGTTAATCTAATAGTTAAATCTAAATGTTATAAAAAAATTAACAAATGCACCTTTAATATTCCATTTAGCGCTGGCATCCCGTAGATTTCATTAAATTAAATTGATTGAATTAAATTAATATCAAATACGCAATTTTATGATATGAAAGTTTTGAGTCATATCCAAGTCCCGTCTGTCCTGATGTGGTCCAGTTTATTTTGGTCTATTTCAGGTCGTGTTAATTAAGCCAAATCGTGTCTTCGCGTCTTCAATTACAAACTCCAATTAAAAGTAGGCACAATATTTTGCTCATAAAATCACATAAATTGAGATATTTGTGTGGTCAGAAGTAGGTACTATGAGTAGAATCTAAATCTTCTATCTTTTTACTAGTATCTTAGATCATAAAAGGGTATATGTATGTAGAATATAACATTCCTGGAGTATAATAAGTTTCTTTCTCAGATGTAAATCGTCCGTTAAAGTGCTCAAGTCGATCTTGATGCACTCGCGCCTGCAGATTCATTCCAAGAAGCTAATTTAATATTCTTAATTGAGTCAATGCACTTCTCACGATGTAAGACCACGTATCGCAACCCGTCATTCTTGTATTGCTAGTGGGAATATATTGAATGGTTTATGAAGTTTTTGTGCGTTGAGAGACAGCATAATGCGATGATTTTAATGCCAATGATTTATTGAATTATTAAGTTTTCTTTATTTATCAGCTTACTTATGTACTCGTACGTATTACTAAGCTTTTATCATGTCTAGAACATTATACGATTCATATAAAAAAAAATTAAGTTTTTACTGCGCCTATGCGTATGTAAAGTATAGAGGACATGACGAGACAAGCCCGGCACGGAGGTAGCTCGATACCACCTGCATACTAATTCATTACAATACAAAGGTTAACCGATCGAGTGTGGTAGGACTCAATTTCTTATGACACTGTTTGCTATTTATCGTTTAGCTTTACTGGTTGGGTTATTGCTATCAATATTCTCAGACGCATATCCACGTATGAGGGTCGAATGAGAATGAAGCGTACGCTCATTGTTAAGCGAACCTCGCCAAAAGTATGGATCCATGTAGTAACTCGTAACCAAATTAGATTCATGAAAATCTATTCTGGCGTTCGTTTGATTAACGGCTGTTACCCTTTTAGAAGGACTCTCGAGCCATCAGCCGTATCCGAAGCAACGGAGCGATCACATGGAAGTTTAAAGGGTTTAATTTGGACGCTCGACGTAAATACAAATTTAAAAATTAGCTCTACGCAGTAAGCTCTGCCCATCATTCCATTTTTGTTTCCTAACTGCAACTTCCTAATTTCATTTACTCTTCTTTTGGGTTTGATAAAATATCCCAAACCACCTTTCCTTTACAAAATGATTTTATCGTATCCCTGTTTGAACTGATCTCCGGTCAGAATGAGAATGTATATGACCATAGTCTGCCAAGCCTGGCAGAGTGCGGACTGGCATACTTCACTCTTCTAAACGAACATTATGAAGAAACACTTAAACATATGCGGTAAACTTTCCGCGATCCGTGAAAGGAAAAGAACAAAAATACCGTACATTATCATCACACACATTGTACCAATAATAATTCAACGTTCACATTTTTATTACCTTATACATTTACATTGTACGGACACAGAAAGTTTACAGATTTCTGTATATACACATAAATATCTCAGTTGATAAGTGTACTATCGCACAGTCATATTTTATTCAAAAGGAAACTCCGCGCAGTTGAGGTTCCATGTTTAATTCTGAACATCCGTTGAACCGCTGGGTACAGTTGGGTGTTAATAATGCACAGACGCTCATCATTAACTATTAAGCATCGTATGTTTCAGAACCTAAACGCGTTCTATATTCAAAAGCGTTCATAGTAATTTGCCATCTACCCTCACGCAAGGAATGTTTGATCATAATTTACGCAACAATTTAAATCAATAATGTAACGCACGATATTTATAAACAATATTAACGAAGAATACATTTGGTGTTGACAGGTATGCAGCAGACATTGATACGAGTTGTTTACAATACGGTCAGTCGAAGTATACACGATACCCAGACAGTACAATGTTACGTTACCAACTGCGACGTGATAAACAAAATCACCTGAAACATTGCAACGGTAACAACTTTAAATTAAACTCATTCTCATACATTTTTTGTGGCTATGCCGAAAACGATACTAATAGTACGTATCCCGTTTGTTTACTTGTTATACTTACGACCTAATGGTCGCCGCCCACATGAAAACGGGTTCTGTTTGGAGCTGGTACGTATAGATACCAGTATGTTATACTTGTCACGGTGCAAGGGAACGTTTTTCTCCTCGCCTTCATAGCACTGTTAGCGCCACTCGTCCTCACAACAGGTTTGCGTCCTTTAGTTAACGATCGCGAGCGATTGAGAGAGCTTTCGCCCTCCGGAGCTATTCCGTACGCCGTAAGGTTGAAGATTAGAATTGTTGTTAAGATAAATGATGAGTACTGGATACCTGCTGCATGAGAGCGCGCACACGTAAAGTTTTCCAGAGGAGCAAAGTTAAAATTACCCTCTTGAGACATGAAGTAATTAGAAAAATGTTTCTACTTTTAAATGTTTAAATGAAAGAGATGTGAAAGATACAATTTCGGTCTACGAGTATACCTTCGAGAATCGTATTAAGTATTAAACCAAGTTGAAAGACGTTTGCACTGTATTCACATTGAGAATTGAAGAGAAAGGGTGCCAATAAAAGTAAGCTGATTTGGAAGTGTGATGTTATTCGTAAGAAAATGTACTCGCGTGTACAAAGAAATTGCTGAACGCAACTTACTTATTTAATAAATAAATCTCTTGTTTGAATCGATGCGAGCTTTTAGTGTGATCCTCATTAGAATCTCGCGATAAATTTACTGTTTTTTTCTTATAAAGGTCCGACAAAGCAACAAGGGCTGGCTATTCAATACAGTATTCCCACTGATCAAAGCGATATACAGTGTTGCCACACCCCCCCGGGAGTCTCGCTCGGGCGCCCGCCCGTGCACCTGTCGCTGCCTTAGTAGTCATTGTACACTTTTGTATAGATGTCGGGGCGCGACTGTGAACACAGCCGTGTAAAGTTCATGCACTCCATAATAGAGGTTTTAACGGTGTATCAAGTGTTTCTATGCGAGTTTAATGACTAGGCGGCTAGAGGTTACTTTTCATAGAAGTGAATGAAGCAAGAAACAAAACAGACGATGACTCAATTATTAAAGATCGTGAATAAGAGCTCGAATTTTAACCAAAGATTGTCATAAAACTTATAATATGAACGTTAAATATGTTCAATGATCACATGGAGACACGACATATGTCCATAGGGGACAGTGAATACTTGCCTAAGGTGATCTGTCTAACAGCCTGTTTTCTTTTATTAAAATTTGTAAGAACCAGACTATCTTCATTGGTCGACAATTCGAAGATGGAAGTTGTCGAGACTACGGCTAAACGAAGCAGACAAGCTCGCTCGGCAGGAGCAACTTCGGTAGGGAAATCGATAGATGCATTCAATTCCGTTGTACAGCAAATAAGGAACTTTCCTCAAGTTTCCCCATTGCCTTTAGCACACTGTATTAATACTTCGAAAGCCTTCAATCAGCGCGTCTTTCCAGTCACGATATGGGCTACATAAACTTTAACCCTGACAAGTCCACAAACTAAAGGTAGCCCAATATGCTATGGACATATGGACTTGGATTTGCCTGCAAGATGAGATTCGAAGTAAGCATATCCGGCATATAAATAAATAAATGAGTAGCCCAAAGCATCAATTAGCAGGATGAGATGAAACCGTATGGTTCACATACATAATATGACAGAAGGGGTGGCCGTTGGGGCAAATAAATTTTAGAGTGAATATAATTTAATGCAATGTTTATTAATTAAAAGTCCACGGCAATTGAGTCATACACGGTTGTGTCTTGTGACGAGTGAACTAATCAATTTACGTCCTAATATGGTTCACAGGCGCATTTATGCATACATGTAGTTGTTCAGACACAATACACATTCGCAGTACACCAGGAGACAAATCAGGGGTAATAACTGTCAGTATTGTGAACGGGAATCTATCGCTAAGAGGAGTTTATATGTAATACTGAGAGTTTACATAAAGGCAACGAAAATTAAAGGTGTGTCAATGCATTTTCATGGCGCGCACAGAGGTATGGGATTAAGTTCTTATTGCACAAAACAGGTAGGCAGTAGTGGGCACGATACTTCTCTAGGTTTAACACAGCCTAGATTTTCTGATAACATAGCACACGTAATGATTGCCTTCGACATAATCGCATTACGCTTAATTTTAGCTTTATAGTAAGTAAGACATAGATGTAAAGAGACGTAAAACGGTCGGTTTAGCCGTTAGATTTCTCTCTTGTGTTAATTTTCCGGTTGGTGTGTGGGTCTCATTGTGTTCATGACCACAATGCAGTTATTTTATTATTAATGTTGTCACTATTGTGTTTGTCGCATGCGGTAAATGAGTTACTTAGAAATTCACCAATGTATTAGTAGTAAACATAACACTATTAACATTATGTATCGGAATTATGTACGTACATTTACCTTATATTCCTACAGGTTTTGTATATTATACAAATAAGTGTAAACGTCACGGTTTCCGTAGCCATTGTATTCTGAGTGTTTATATATGTATAAAGTATTATAATTAATTTAACTTCCAAAAATATATTCGACACGTATGCAACATAAATAAGCCAAAAAATATCATAAAGTATTCACAATGAATGTTTTATATCGATATTTACTACATATACATATAAATAAGTATTGAAAACATCGTTGTAATCTTTACACTCACATTGTAAAAAGAAAGGCATATTTATAGTAGCGTCAGCAAAAGTAATTGAGCAGAAAATAATGTGAGACGAGCATTCCGATGTAATGACGCCGTGCTTACGACAAAAACCATTCATCTCCTGCTGGCATCAGGTGAAAATCGATGTTACAATTCAGTCGCTGATTGGTGGCGAGATGAGATTAAGTAAATCACGATATCCACAAGAAATTGGCCGTTTGCAGATCTAGAAATCGAGATAAAATTACTTTCACCCGGCTCCACACGAAAGATTGGAAATCGTATAATCGGGCAATATGTACGTACGGATCTTGAAAATTGATTTCTAATAAGCCGACGTCCGTCGCGACACAAGAGACAATGCGCGCTTCATCGTTACGCTGATTATGTTTTAAACTACACAATCCGATGCTCATACGAAAAATTCACAATATTGGTGAAGTGCAATTGATAGACGAGCACGATGAACCAAAAATATGAACTTCGTTTTTCAGAATTAAATCTCCGAATCTCCCCTAAGAACAAGAAACATGTAGAAAGAATTTTCAAAAGGGTTACTAATTTGAAAATCCTTTCTACATGTTAACTACACATGTTTTATGGAATTGTGGAGAATGTACAATGGTGGAGGTTTCCTATGTTTCCCTTTATCATCAAACCTGTATCTTAAACACGCAAATAGCTCCCTAAAGTCAGTATTGTGGGCCTGAGTTTATACGCGCCGTCGCGACGGCCTAAAAACTGAAAATATTTTAAAACTATAATAAAACGGAATATACATATAATATTATAAATGAATAAGGAGGAAATAGCGAATCGACTCCATTGCAAATTAGAATTAATCCGCGTATTATTGTAACATTGATTGACAATGATGTAACGGCCATTCATAATCGACGAACAATCGCTTCAGTGATTTTTACTCTTTACCGTGGTATTACTTAATTAAACATACAAACATACAAACGCAACATCACGCCTCTAATTCCCGAAGAAACAAAGCAGTGTAGTACATTCACGTTTCAGCAATAATGTTTACGTTCCACTATGGAGTAGGGAGGGTGGGCTTATTCTGATACATCGGACAAATATCCAGACACAGAGCCTTTACTAGAAATTTCTATTAAAAAAGCTAAGTGAATAAAATCCAGTAATACCCGGGATATGAACCAGGGATATGAACCAGGGATTTGAACCCAGAATCTCTCGGACGGCAGTTGCGCTTGCAACAACTCGATCAACGAGGCAATTATGAATTAATTATATTTGCGCTATTTGATTGGAGTTGTAATAATGTATGTATACATATATATTGGTGATACGTGAAGTACACTACTACACTCTACTGCCTATCTCTTCGGAGATTACATGCGTGATGTTACATTACGTCAACAACGTGTACATACGTACAATATGAAATTAATATGGCAGGTGTAATAAACGAAATGAAGATTTTGATATAAACGATTAAATAAAATAAAAAAATATGAATGTTAAACCATTTCAATGAGTAACCCAAACCAAATAACATAAGATTTGCGGGAGGTAGTTATAGTAAATTTGACAACACTTAACAACGATAACGACCACATCGCCCCAGTTTACAAGATACCTACGCTGTTTAAAAAACTCTTAAGAACGTGCATACTAAGCCACTTGAGCCAACACAACATCTTTTAAGTCAGCATCCATTATCTCGTAACGTGCGTTCAAACTTTCAACAGACATACATACCACAGATATCTGTTCAGTGTTAAGATGTCTGTCAACGATATAATTGTTGTTAGTGGGCTTCTATTGTTAGATTTCCATTGGGAAATTACAAATTGCTTATTTGTTTGTCGATATATTTATAAAAAAATGTAAATGAGGCGTGAGAAGCCTTGTCAAGAACGTAGCAAGTGGTAATTTTTATTCTGCCTATCCCAACGGGAAATAGATGTGACTATATTTAAGTGTGTATTTCTATTGCTTACCAGTTATACCAGTTGACGATACTTACAATAGTAAAATGTCATTTCAATATAGGTCATTTCAATATAGGTAGGTACTTAAGCAGTTCAATTTTTTTGCGAATTGATTTGAATTTTGTATTCTACGTATTTTGTGTAAAGTTTAGGTATATCTAATAAAGGACAATAAACAAACATGAAAGTAGGTACATTTCGTTTTAACATATTAATCTGATGTACCTAATATGTAATACGTAAACACGAATATTCAGCAATCTATAAAATTGAGAATTTCAATCGTTCCGACGTTCGATTTCGACGGGAACTGAACACGCCAACGTTATCGGCGATGCGGTAAAACTTGCTGCAGTGGAACAGATCTCGAATGATTATGCGGAAGTTGTAAAACTATAATATCAAAGTGGTGACCAAGAGAACGATCTTAAACGATACCCATTATATATAGACTATATTAATTGAGGATGTAATTAAATCAAAGCAGAAACGAACTCACCTGATAGATACGGAAAAGAAAGCTCATAACTCGACCGCGAATATAAGAGAATATAAGAATATAAGTTGTATTTATGTACAACTAATATGATGTTAGGAGGATATGGAGGATATTTAGGCAGAATTTTGCATTTGCTGGTCAGTCAGGTTTCAGTCATGTTGAGTCAGTGGAGTTGCAGAATATTTACAAATATACAATGAAATATGTATAAGCATAGAAGCAAACTGTACGTCCATTTAAATGGAGAGAAAGAATTCAAATCGTATATTTTAAAAGGCCAACATTCCTTGCTATTTATGTCTTATTCACACATCATGCTGATTTACTTCGGGCAGAGGGGAATTACAATTTGTAATGTAGGTACATTGTGTTGAAGATTCCCTCGGTTCTAGAAACTTTATTGTCATTGATGGAGAGTTCAATAATAAATATAAAGCAAAGTACAGAAAAATGTAAAATAAATATACCGTTTCCTAAGCAACATACCAATTGAGTGCACCCTTATTAATTACACCACACCCTTACTTCAATTAGCCGAATGTTACTAATTAGACCAGTTTTGCAAATTAATCATAGGTATTCAGTACTCATGTAAGTGGGGTCCCATAGTCAATTTAATTGTTAACCATGCTACACCGTATACAACCTAATTGAAATGCATCGAAACAACAATTGAATTGCATACAAAATTTGTCCGTTAAGTAGGTTAAGAAATATTATGAACAATAAACATACAATAATTAGGATTAGTAAATATTGATAATGCAATGGAATTTGGTTGTTCGATATTAGAATCTATTTTTTATTCACTAATACACATGTGTTACAATGTTTACTTATAATTAGGTACTCTATTACTTACTTTCTTTCTGTCTTTCTTTCTCTCTTCTTCTATGGATACCCAGACTTCCTAAGCTTACTTCAACACACATCTCCACATTGGATTCTGGGAAATTTTTAACATGTTTGGCTGAACAAAAGATATATAGCTATTTTTTTTCCAAACCACTCTAAATACATTACATAAGGTTTAATAACTATTATTTTAGGTCATTTGCTTTGCTTAACATGTCCCTTGCAATATTACATATTATATAGCAGAAAAAACTTAGAACCATACAATTAAACAAACATTTTGATAATTTTTATAACACAATGATTTACGGATCAAGTTAAAAGCTATGTTACAAGTTACTTCGCCTAATGAAAGACTCGAGTCGGTTTAAAATATCTACGTTCCCCAAGTGGCCCATTCAACCCACAAATCCATTCTTATCCGATGCAGGGAGCAGATATTGCATTGCAAACCCATTAAGCCTAATTGCAATAGCCATCCCCGCAATTCAGCTTTTCGAGCATCAATATCGGAATGAAATGGACCTCTCGCGACCGATATAGAGGTTAGGTAGCCAATAGAGAATCAGTTTGGCTATTAAGATTGTAGAACAAAAAGTTCTAAAATAGTGTAAATGACTATTTCAGTTTCGAAAAATTGGGAGGAAATTGATTTTTTTAAATTATGTATTCTTAATTTTTCTACAATAAAAATATTTGAAATGTTTATTGAAGTGATCATTTTTTAATTTCAGTTTTATTTTGTACAGTTGTTTCTATCCAAATTTATAATCTATGAATCTGAATCTATAATAATTTATATCCTATATCTATAATAAATTACACCTATTTTGGTGCCAAGTGCGATCGAGTATCGATCGTGACATTGATGAAGTCGGTTAAAAAGGGCGCATTGCATCTATAGGGGTTTCAAATTTGATTGTCATAAACTCGCTTTACATAGAAACTGTAAAAGAAATAATTCGTAAATTCAAGTTGCAAATCGTTGCACTATCCTGATTATAACGAATTACCTCAAACGACTATCGAGAATCGATAAAGCCATCCACTATCTAAAAATGTTATTAATTCGCTACGACGTAATGCATGGGCGAGGCCTTTGATAACATTGACGTGACACGTCGCGAAGATGTAAGGAGGTCTATATCTAAATATGTAACTTGAAATACCATGTCAATTCATATCAAATTTTGGAATGACCAGTCTGTCAATTGTGCCTATTTCTTTAATATGGTCTCTTGGTATTTAATACACAAGTTGTATATTTATTTATTTTTTTGTAAGAGTTTGTGTCGTGCTGGCAACCAACACAAGTAACGAAGCAATTATTTTTTTTTTTTTTTATAATA
>DWTO01006342.1:0-10090 GCA_018244755.1 Jemadia pseudognetus | reverse complement strand
AGATGATATTCAGTACACAACAGGAAAATACTATCTTTCTGTTGTGTACTGAATCCCGCTCCTTCCGTACACAATAGCTCATGCCAATCTACTTAGACTCAAAAATTGTTGTAGCTATAAAGGCCGCTAGGATTAATAGCATACGGTTACTTTTGAAAACAAAATTTTCTCGTTCGGGATTTTCTTACTGGTGTTCTACCGGTACACAATTCTACGTAATCTTACGCCTGTTATCCTCGAACAGGTAAGCAGGTGAACGTAAAACACTCCCACGTATCAGCAATTATGTTAACGTCCCACTATGGAATAGTTGGTGAGCCTATTGCCAAACACTGGAAACATATCTAGACTCCGAGCTCCTACTAGAAAATCTAAATGAGAAAAATTTAAAAATGCCCGACCCAGGAATTGAACCCTAGAACTCCCGTTTGGCAGTCGTACATGCAACCATCATGACCAACGAACATGTCAATTCTTCTTCTATTATAGACTATTCTTAGTAGAATTATTTTGTAATAACAAACTATCATCCCTTATTGTAGAAGCTATCTTCCATTCCAACTGACAAGTGACCTTCTTTGCATATTGTCGATATTGGACAATTAAAGGCTTCCTAGAAGTCTCTCGGAAGTACTACGGTGAACCATCATTTAGTCCCGTACACCCACATATACAACGAAGAAAACATGGATTCAGTTTATAAAAAAAAACAATCTCACCTTTCGCCATAAGTCTGCGTGTCCCCAGCCCAGAACCAACGCGTCCATGCCTGGCATCTGATATCTTGGTTCAAAATTTATTCCTATTTTATTTGGAATATGCGTACATATTCGTTTATATGTATCATCTTCAAAATTGTAAGGCGATTCCACTTTTACGACGCCTATATCATTGTACGACCATTTTTGAACTTTGTCGTAGGCGAGATCGTACACTGAATAAAAAAGTAGCAAAAATTACCAAAAATAGTTCTTTAAATAAATTATTACTAACACGTGTAAACCGAATGTCCAGCTACTTATGTTGGCTAACATAAGTCATGGAAATACCTTACCTATAAAAACCACTGCTCTCATCACACAATAATCCCAAGGACCATACTACATATTATGACTAACAATATTGCTACCATTCTAGGGAGGTATATCTGTCAACTAGGTCAACTGTCTTTCAATTTTTATAATAGCAGTACATATGCAGATTCTAATACAATAAATTAATGTTCCGCTGAGAAAATAATTAGCAATTTAACTCACCCTTTGACACGCAAGTGTATACGACTTTCTTCTTTCTACTTTTAGTACAATTATCCTTATCAAGATCGTCAGAATGTACGTATTTATTATACCCGGCGATAGCGTACATATACTGGACGTCCTCGATACAGGCGGCTGAGGTGATGATGAATTCGGCAGTTACTATAGCGCCGCCGCAGAGCCACGCGTTGTACTTCTGGGGAGACGACTGCGCTTTTACTAAGTACACCTGGAACGTAGTATACACGTAAATATACGTATAATATAATAAGGACTCGATGGTCGTGTGGCGGAACACGCGACGAGTACTATGGAGTTTTTATACGTTACAATTTAAATTAGCATTTCTAGATATCCGTGTCGGGCGGAGAAAGAATACACCCCCCTACCCGATGGCTTCGGCATACCAGGGTGTAAGAGGCGATTAAACTTGCGGTATAACGCAGCCTACCTATACACGAATAAATGTCGTGGCAGCATAGGAGCTTTAAGTGGTGGTGGTGGCATCCGAATGCCCAGCATGGGGATCGTGGGCATAAAACTCTCAGAGGAGGGCTTCGTCTAACAGTGAACTTAGACAGGTTAATGATGATGAGTGAAATTCCTAATAGTGTCTCGAAGCCTGGATTTGTGACCGATTTATGGCAATAGGGTCACACCTATTCCATAAAATTCCTATTCCATAGGTGAAATGTGAGAATGTATTACACTCCCTCTACCTGCTTTTTCAGGGATTACAGGCATGATGTTACGTAGTTACGTACAGGCCCGTCTTAAGCACAACAGACGTCCGGGTGCAAGGAGTGCTCTGGCGAATCCCCCCCCCCCCATTACGAAAAGGTTTAGAAAATATTTTTTTTACAAATGTGTATTTTAAAAAAATACAAAAGCAATATTGCTATACAACAACTTTGGGGTGCCTCACCGAAGTCGTCAATGAGTTCCAGACGGGCCTGGTTACCTATATAAAAACAAAGATCTTACCGCGTATCTTTTATAATTGTGCACTTGTACCCCATCTGTTAACCTTCGCTCAGTACCGCAATCTGTTTTACAGATACATAGTTATGTATACATTGGTGTTAAATTAAACTAAATGGAAATATAAATTGTAGCTAATATTAATAAATATGAAGAGAGTAGCAAATTAGCAGGCAGCAGTCACAAATGGCCGCACCACATTCGCAATCGATCTTGAACAGGACTGCAGGTATATCGAATAGGATTGATCGCATAGAGCTGTTAGTATTATGGGTCTGATAGTATAGAACTGATAGTAAAGGACTGATAGTAGGTAGGTATAGGACTGTTAGTTTAGGGCTGTTCGTATATGATTACTAGTACAGGAACGTTAGTACAGGACTGGTAGTATAGTTCTGTTACTATAGGTTTGTTAGTATAGGACTAGTAAATAGTTAGTATACATTAGAAAAAATATTGTCTCTAAGCATGATTATCGTGAATACTAGTTAACATCTTCCCTTTTTAAAGTCGATCATCGTCGCTTTGCTGCTATTTAGAATTAAGACGGTCGTCTTTAGAATATCTGTAAAAAATTTCAATTTCCACTCACACTGTAACATTGCTAATAATAAGCCGAATATTCCTCCGCTTAATAACATCATGTATTTTCCAAAACACAACGCTCGTAAAACGTTATATCAATTAATTGCATACATTACCTACCGTGTACAAATTTACTGATTTTAATTGAAATCCCATTTTGATATGTGCTCCGATATGTTTTCCACGGAATTCGTGGGTTATGTTATGTTTATTTAAAAGAGTGTGCAATTAATATGTGGGTAGTAAGTCCAATTATGAGCACGTTTTAATCGTTTTTAGTAAGAAAAAAGAAAGTTGGCGGGGAAGTTGGTTGGAAAATGGGAAAGTTTCGAAATAAAAGGAAGAATATCCTAACATCACTCCTGCAATCCCTGAGGACATACGCAGAGAAGCATAATATAGTCCCACGATTCACCAGTTACGTTTACATCCCATCCTGAAATAGGTGTTGAGTTTAATTCTATTCATCAAGTCTAAATCCAGACTCTGAACCACTACCAGTAATTTTATGTAGAAATGATGGTTAGAAAAATCCAATGGTACCCAACCTGAAATTTGAACCCAGGACTTGTCGATCGACAATCGCACTCGCAACCATTCGATTAACGAGCCATACCGACCATATATGATTTTTTAGATTAAGTAATAATTTCAATATTTTTATGTTACTCTACTATTTTTATGATACAGAGTACCTATCATTTACGGCTGCTTTTCACTTAATCTTCAAATGTACCAATAAGAGTAGGTACAAATCTGGAACAAGTACCTACGCAGAATTATTGAAAAAACGAGATGGATATCTCCCTGGATTTAGGTCTTCAGGGCTTTTATATTTATATTCCCCTGTAAGTTTTCTTTTGTAATCAATTAATTCATTAAATGATAAAAAGAGAGAAGATGAAACGATAACAAGAAAAAATCAAAGATTTTCGAATTGGCCACGTTCTAACTCAAAATGAAACTCACTGTGAGCCGTAGGCAAAAAGATAGTCTTCAATGGTTTCATTTCAAAACTTTTCCCGTTTTAAATTCCTTTACTACCAATATTACAAACATACCCGTCATTACTTTTATCTTTTGCTACTTAATCACTTGAAAGGAAAAGAGACAAGAAGGCAAAAGCAATAAATTTGAAACAGCCATCGATATTGATATTACGCTCGAACGCCGCTCAATGACAAAGAGTTATTATTTTTCATTCATCAATACAAAACGCTGGAGTAAAGATTTAAAATCGTTATAGGTGCTTTCTTTAGCACTATATCATGAAACTAGTTAATGTTTTTTCAATGATACAAGATACAAATATGTCACTGAAAGAGACAATATTAAATTTCTTCAACACCTTCATCAACGCTGTCTACCGTCAGCCCGGGATCTTCAATTTTTTTAGGCGGGGCAAAAACTGAAAAATACCGCCCTCAGTTGCGTAACGGGAGGGCGCTCCTCGGGCAGCACTTTTTAGGGAACGGAAAAATTTAACAAAGAATAATAAAATACCTAACTGTTTTAACAATATGTCATGGAAGTTATTTTTAACCTTGACGTGATTGTCATACGGCAAAACATACATATATAAACTTTAAAGAAGGCGGAAAGTTTTTGTTCCGCTTCAAGCGACAAACACCCACGCTATGCTGCTGCCGCCCCGCCCACTTATTTTTACCTTTATCATTTTTATAATGGCAGTTGTCAAATGTCAACTAATTGATTGTCATTTGGACAAGCCCTTCCCGAAATAATGCATCCATTACAGTTCTTTCTGTGTTAAGCCTATTTATTTATGGATATTATAGAAGTGAACGAGTAGGATATATATTTTATACCATTATTTATTCTGTTGTCAAAGTTAAGTAAATAGTGAGTTGTCCATTCGTCTGTGTGAATTCGGCTGCCCTCTGAACTTGCCGCCCGTGGCATAGGCGCCAGCTCCCCCCACCCCTCCCACCGCACAACCGATGATGTCTACCCAATCGGGGATTTGGCGTGAAAATATGTTTGTATTTATGAGATTTTATCTTAAAATGCACATAATATTACAAAGATAGAGATGCGCCCCATTAGAACCGAAGACGTTAAACGTGGGAGGCAGTATTCACATCTACTAGATCAAGGCTGACGATCTACGTATGGTTACTCACCGATTTACTTACTCGTAAGGACTACCTATTTGAATTAGTCCGTAAAACACAGATTCTCCAGTCAGTTCACACTAAAATTACAAGGAAATCGGCATAAAGAGGAATTCATAATGCAGAGAAACTATCATCATTATAAACAGGACTTTTCTAATTGTGATGGGTTTATTTTAGGGTACTTAGGTAGTGCTGAGTGTTTACGATTCATTTTATTAAATTTTTAGGGTGATATTTGTCACAGAACTATTTCTCCCGAGAGAGAATCAAACGAACATCTGGCTTTGCAGTCATATTCACTAACCAGAAGACCAAGTGCCTAATCAATAAATATTATTGATATAATTTAAGGACCACATAACTAAAATAAAACTGCCAATTAACTAATAATATCCTGACATTTATTTTACATGATTAAAATATATAACAGTATCATTGTATCACTTAGACATTATGGTCTTGATATTTTTCTCTTATTCAATACCTTTCAATATACAAAAAGCTATGAAACAAACTATACTAAGGTGATTATATATACTATAAAATATGTGATTTATACAAAATTTACATACATTTCAATCATTTATTTCAACACCTCTGTCTCCCTCCATTTATCAAGTTAGAAAGAAACAAAATCATCGATGTTTTACACATATTCGTCACATTAAAAATAGCCTTTAATTCTAACACCATTTGATATAAAAAGTTACAGAATCTTATTTTATGTGATATTTAATGTGTATTTTATTTATAAGATAAGTGATTATTTTAGATTACAAATATATATGTCCCTTAAAACATAATGCTTAAAAATATATTTATTTTTGATACTGTCTACTTAACTCCTTTTTTTATTTTCAATTTTGCTTATTTTCTCGGTGAAGAAATTTATTTTGCCATCACCAATGTTAAAGTACTTTGGTGTAAAAGAGTTAATCATAAAACAATTGAATAGTATTTAAGTATCAATTCACATTTAGCCGGCTTATGACAGAATATGCAATTAACCCTTTGGACTCTTAGAAGAGACCAAACTCCTACAGTAGAATAATAAAAGTGTTGATGATCATTATAAGACATAAAAAATAAATAAAATATTAACAAAATGCAACTTACAAAATAACAGTACATTAAAAGCAACATAAAACCAGCAAAATGTGGGAAACACAATAATAAAAAACTTATCTTTGTCTTATGTAAGTAAAACAGTATTTGAGATCAGGTATTGCCCATATGTGCCCATGGGGTAGAAAACAACCCAGATCCCTTGAAATACCTATATTTATATTGAAATAGTATTGAAAGTACATATGTACTTTCAATACTGTATGATAAATTACCCAAGTAATTGAATTAACTAACCACACTCAATATCCGTAATTATAAAATAGTCTTGATCCCAAATTATGACTTGGTTGATTCAGTAAGAAGTCATTTTAGGCATATATGGCTTAAAGGTTTAAATCAACAAAAGAACATGCTAATAAGTTTCAAGCCAGTCACAGCAAACAATCAACTTTATATTTTGAGAAGAAATCTTTCTAAATATTTTTGTTAATTTAATATTGGTGATGACAAATACTTCTACCGAACAATCAGC
Organism: Jemadia pseudognetus; assembly: GCA_018244755.1. Lineage (NCBI taxonomy): Eukaryota > Metazoa > Arthropoda > Insecta > Lepidoptera > Hesperiidae > Jemadia > Jemadia pseudognetus. The sequence continues at coordinate 3,530 of DWTO01006342.1, read as the reverse complement.
ACATAGTAGCAACACATAATTATATCATTTAGAGAGCTACACACTGCGTTATCAAAACTGAAAACTTAATAATAATCGTCAGTCAATATTGAAAAATACATAGATATTTTTTCTTCCTTATTACACATCAACATTACTTTTAATAGTCAACAAATTAGGAGTTAGGGTTAGGTCTAAACATATCAAGGATAATCTTCGCAAAGTGATAATAATGATTTTTTATTTAAAACTACAAGGTAAATGTGATGATTTACACCTAAATATCGAATACATATCAAAAAATATTACTTCAAGAGATCTTTTGTGTTCTCATTTAATTATTGTTGATTTTATAACGAAATGGCTGTTCATGCTTTCAACATTATTTATGACAAAAACACATAAATACATTTTTAAATATTAACATTTTAAACATGTGTCAAAAACTTAATCAAAATGTGTAATTCAATACATTTTATTATCCTTCATAACATGCTTTAAAGCAATGTGTATTTAAATATTTAACTTATAAACATCTGAACAGTATGAATTTTATCAACAATTTTAACGTTTAGAGTTACATAATGAATTACAAAAGAAACTTTTAGTGCTTGCCAATCAAATATTATGTACCAATATTTAAATTTCATATCCAATGTTACACTTTATTTTGTAAGAATACAACTAAATCTAATTTTAAAACCTCGATTCCATGAGGAATATCCCATTTGGAATAATAATATGTTAAAGAAAGTGTGATGAAACTTTAGTCTTTTAGTTAGATATGTTAACGAAATGGACGAAAATAATTAGACAAAAATTGCAAACTAAGATCTATGAAGACACAATTCTAAGGGGAAGATAAAAGAATATGAAACACTGTATTGCCTGTTGTCCTCTATATCTCAATGATTTCACTTGAAGTAATAAAGATAATATTTCACACAAATATATCTGTTCATCAACCTTACTCAGGAGCTATACTTGCTTATCAAACTATTGGTTGTGATTCTACACGTAATTAAACAAGTGGAATTATGAAAAATGTTATAATATTAATACATGTATGAATGAGAGCAAGACTAACATCTCACATACTTTTTTGGTCAACATGTATGGAATATTTTAAAGAATTTTCATACTTCATACAACAACCCAGGGGTAATATTGAAAGTGAATGATATCATTCAACACTTTCATTCACTCATGTACTTATCGCATCATGTGGCTCGAATGATATCGATTCATAAGTTCCGATAAGCATCAATAATGACCCATAAATGTTTTTCAATCAAAACACATTCAACTGAACACTAATTACAAAGATGATAAAGTGCTTGTAAAAGGTATTATTTTGCAGCCTAACCAGTGTGTCTAATTACAAGGCAATTCAATGATTTCCTTCATTGATTAGTATGTAATGCAGAGTTATTTTATTTTCAAGCTGCGGAATAACATCAACTATCCACACTCAAATTCTATTACAAAATTTTCAAGTTTGAAGTAATAATAGGAATTAAATTTATTTTATATAATTATAATTGAATGAAATCATAATTCAAATAACTCAAATAGATACTACATTCAATTCTCAGGGTCAGTACACAATTATTTTGTCCAACTCAACAACAAGAAATAAAACTTCTCTCGATTTAAAGGTTAAAAACTGTATTTCTTGCATATACTGAAAGTTCGTATTACAATCAATTTAAAGCTTTCTCAACTGTGAGTCTTATTTCGTTGACAAATTTTATTATAAGCAATGTATCATCACGCCTATCATCCCCGAAGAGGTAGGCAGAAGAGTACAGTACGATCCCATGTTTCACCAGTTACTTTTATGTTCCACTATGGTATAGGTGGTGAGTCTATTGCTATGCACCAGGCACATATTGAGACTTTGAGTCATTACTACAAAAAATTAGAAAAATTCATTGTGCCCAACCTGGTATGTGAACCCACGACCTCTCGATCGGACCTCACTTGCAACCAAACGACCGCCAAGGCAGTCTATCAAATATTATAATCAACACAATTTAATTTTAAATTGTGCATTTTCAAAACCCATCTATGGATAATTGAAATTCTAACTTCCGAGTGAAATATGAGGTACAAGTCTTAAAAGGCAAGGTTAAGGGGTGGCGACAATAGCGCTCTGCTAACTCGGCATAGAGAATCGACGCACACTGCGCAGATTTCTAGTACACTGCATAATTTCACTGTACGCATTTCAGTATCAGTACAGCGGGCGGCCGCTCACCGCAGCCGCGGGCCGCAGTCGCACGCGCGGTAGCACTCCTCGCACACTCGGACCGGCTTCAGCTGCCCGAAGCGGGGCAGAGGAATCGAGTTCGAACTGCACGACGCACAGAACACTTTGCCTGGGGAAAATGTACATTCCTTTATTCACTATGTACAAAGTTTAGCTTTAGAATCATCGATATATTTTCAGACCGGTATCCATAAATCTATTGTATAACACGCCATTAAACTTGTTTAGCTCTGCAGCTAGGCACTGCGTATATCGACTCTCCATCTATATAGGTGGAGGACGCCCTACGGTCCGTTCGTCATAGCTGCAGAACGCGTCCACTCTAACGGGTATCGATTCTGCATCACACCAGATCGGCACACCGCCACTTCGACTTGCTCATACTTTACTAATAATAGTGCAACTACAACACTACGCTCCATGGGAAAGTGTATATTGAGAAGTAGTAAGACGTGTCTGACCGCAGTTGCGGCAGTGGTGGCGGCGGCGGAAGGCCGTGAAGCTGGCGGCGCAGCGCATGCAGGCGGGCGCCGCGATGTCGGGCACCCAGTCGGGCGCGCGCTCCACGCCCGGCGCGCCGCGCGGCTCCTCCTCCGCCTCGGCCGCCGGCGACCTGCGCACGGCGCGCGCGATTACACGTGCGGCTCTATACGCTACCAATACTATTTTTACCGTGTTATGAGTAATGACCGACCAAAAGTTCGGCTGAAAATTCAGCTTCGGTCGGACTCTAGTCATGAGGTACCTGCGTCTCGGCACGGTCGGAGCATCGTTAACCCTAATTGCTCTAGTCCCGAACAATGGCAGTAATTCGATACCTAGTTTCTTCATATTTAGCAAGCAAAATAATATGTACAAATGTAAGGTTCGACTTGAGCTAAAATATTTATTTTATGCAACACCTTAAACTATGGGATATACATGGGCGTAGTTTATGTCTAACGAAATTTTCTCCCAGTCAACCCTGGGTGATGACGAGAACGTGTGGTTGGCGTTCACATCGTTAATAATAATATAATAAATACGTATACATAAACATACATACATTAAAAATATACATTTACTAAAACATATTATATACATACCAATATAATTCAAAATATACACAAATATGTCACATTAAAAATATAAATAATACAATGTATCTGACCTAACATTAGATACAATATCTTAATATATATAAATTACGTGTCACAGTGTCCGCGATGGACTCCTAAACTACTGAACCGATTTCAATGAAATTTTGTACATATGTATTGTTTGGTTCAACTTAAAAGAT
>DWTO01006341.1:0-10090 GCA_018244755.1 Jemadia pseudognetus | reverse complement strand
AAAGGGAATGTTCTTCTTGTGTAAACTCATTTGACTTTGGCTTAATATCAAAGCTTATTTCTTCTTGTTCATTAACAGTATATTCTGATGTTTTATTGAGTTCTAAGTTAATATCAAGGGTAACTTGGTCTTCAACGTTTGGTTTTAAAATTGTAACACTTGAGATATCCTCTGTAACACTTGAGATGACCTTTGTAGGTTTTTTTAATGGAATTAGTACGTTAGATATATTATTTTCCTGTTCATTTTCAATGCCAATAATTTCGACTATGCTCGTTCCTGCGTCCTTTTCTTCGTCCTCGTAAAATTTAATTGAAACTTCATTGGCTTCTTCACTAAAGGTTGGCTGCCGCACTGGTTTTAGCTTAACTTTACTTGACATCGAAATTTCCTCTTCAGCATATGAATCCAACTGTATATTAAATTCTTGCTCCACGTCTTCCTTTGTTTTGGTTGTTTTAGGTCTAAAAGTAACTATTTCTGGTTCCGTTATTTCTGGAAGAGGCACTGATAATTTCCGAACAGGTTTTAATTTCTTTTTAATTGTTATTTCATCAGTTATCTCATCAATTTTTTTAACACTTGGTCGTCTTGGTGTTATTGTAAATTGCTCAGGTTCATCTGTTATATTAGGAACATCCGTCGCCGTCTGTTCCTCCAAATCTTTCTTTTGATTATCTATCATGTCGTCACGATCAAACATTGGTTTTTCCAGAATCGTTTTCTCTGCATCTGGTAACTTTGGCTGCTTCATAATTATTTTCTTAATTTTCGCTGCCTCCTTGACATTTCTGGATAAAATTCCATTTTGGCGAATACTGCCCAAAGAGGAAAGTATCGGCATTGATAATGCAGGAGGCCAATCGTTTATGAATTTTATACGACTTTTTAGTTGTATTTTGGGAAGCGTAGCTATAGAGCTATCTTGTTTTGGAGTGCTAGATGTGGTCTTTTTTAATTTAAGTTTAGTAAATTGAGGAGCAACAATGTTTTGTATAAATTGAGGATTATCCATATTAAATTCTTCTCTGACTATTTTTATTGGAGTAAGACGGGACTTCTCAATCTTCTCTTTCAATTTCTCTTGAGGCTGTTTAACTTCTTCCTCTGGTACATTAATTTTCTCTAAAATAATAGGTTTTTCTTCTAGAATCTTTTCTTCTCTTCCATCCATATGATATTCAGATGGTTTACCTTTCTCAAATATTACATCGAACTTCTCTGGTTGTTCTAATTCAGTTAATTCAAAATCAGGTAGGTCAATGGTCTTCTTAGGTTTTTTCTTTATTTTACTAGCTTCTTTTATGTTACGTGATATTTCACCATTTTGCCTAACACTTCCTAAGAAAGTTATTTGGGGTAAAATTATATTTGGCGGCCAGTTCTTTATATATTTTATGGGACTTTTTAGTTGAATTTTCGGTAATGAAGTCTTTAACTCTTGTTTTGGTTTTTGAGTTGGTTTCTTCAGTTTTATTTTCATGAATTGCGGCCCCTCAAGCGTTTCAGGTTGTTTTGCTTCATTCATTTTGATGCTTCCATGTTCTATCGGAATAGGCACAAGTTTAATTTTCTTTTTACCCGTTATCCGTATTGTTTTGATATCTTCTGGTTCTTCTGACATTTTTTGCTTCACTTTTAGAGGAAGCTCGGATTCTAGTTCTGCAACTTCTCCAGACGCAACAGCAAAATCATCTGTGGATTAAAATAAAAAATGATGAACTTCATAGCACAAACTGTAATTTTAAAAGTTAAGTTTTCAATAGAGCTATATTTAAGTAAATAACAACGTCAAAGCTGATTATTACATTATGACAAATTTGGCACGCAATAAGATATTCATATTAAAAAGTAGTGTTAATAGAAGGAATTACGTATGTTTTCGTCTTAAGTTTAAGTAAACACTAATTACAACTTGCGTGGGATTGAAACAATTAAATGGTACAAATAAATAAATATTTTTCGTACACGTATACACTAGTATATGTATTATTATGTATACAAATGTCTCTTGTACCGAGTCTTCATTCATAAAATAATGGCATAAGTTGTTTGGCCGCTTGTTACACTGTTCTGGAAATCTTAAGCAAGAACTGTAAAGATATACACAATAAGTATTCTGTTAAAGCAGTTGCAATTAACGAGTTTCTTTTAATATACACTCAAGTCATAATAAAATAAATTAATTGATTGCAAATATAAACGTGTATCAAGTTATCAATACACATATACGAGTATATGCTCAAACAATTGGCAACATGTGTGTCGTTACCTCGTACCGAGACCGTGTAGCGGTACAAATGTTTTCTAATTCAGACGGGGCATACAAGGCTCCGTAAGTACGGTATAAAATTACTAGTAGCCAGAAATGAAAGAACTACACATGTAGTTATCTCATTTCTATCTTATAATAATTGCTGAGCTACATACATATTTAGCTCAGCGTTTATTATAAGATAGTTTACCTCATAATGTATTGTGTGAGTATAAAGCAAAATATAAATATATAAAACCCAGTGAAATTAAAATAATAAAGATCACATAGTACACACCTACATAGGTTGTATATGTACAAATCAGCAGAAGTGTTTATTAAATATAATTATTATACATTTTCAACAATACACAAACTATTTATATACATAAAGGCAGCTGATAACTCCTGTGTGAGGTTAACGTATTTATACAAATGTATACATTTTAAAATTTAAAAAATAGGCAAAATTTTGTAATGGCTGCCAGAGTCCATATCACATTTAAATCAAAACATGAATATAGTCCGGGGAAATTGCAATAATAATGAGAGTTTATTAAATCCCTGTCTGGCTAAGTAAGCTATAGGGCAATTTCACTGGGCTATATCATGAAATTGCAGATAGAGAAACATTGCGTTGCGCTAATGAATTGCAGCTAAAAAGCCCTTTAGGAGCGCCCTCAGATACTACGCATACTCGCATTACCTGAATACTTTACTAAAGATTTAACGAATAAGCAGTTATTACTCACTTCTTGTTGATACCAAGGTGGATATTACTTCCTCGTTACGCGTTATAACAAGAATACGAGTAACTTGAAGCTTATCAACTTGAAAACAAATAAATATTTTCATATACATATATCTGATATTCTTCTTTACCTTCTTCGGAGACACTTTTCGATTTTCCATTTGCTTTCCCTTATCAGTCGCTTATTTAGTTTTGTATAATACGAGTAGTATAATTTAATGTATTAAAATGTTGATGTATGACTGAAACTGAATGTAGTGTATAAATTGTTCAATTGTGTTTTTTGTATTCTATACATGTAACAAATAAGAAAACCATGTTTGTGAACGTATCGCCATCATTTAATTTCTAAGCTCTTTATTTATAAATTCCTGCACACAATTACCATAAAAGAGGTTATCAATACATCATGGGCCACGACGCTGCACGGTGTAGTTTGTATTTCTAGAATATACTCCTCATTAATAGTTTAAGAATTTAAAGGTGGTTTACCATTATTTTTTAGAGTAATAGGTTTAATGATTTCAATAGAGGTCTTCCCAATCTTTAATAACACATTTGTTTAAACTTTTTTGTATCACTTGTTCTTGGGTTACTTTCCTTGTTTTTCCTCATTCCTTGACCAATTGTGTTTTGTCGGATGGTATGAATGTGAAATGTATAATTTTTTTCGTAACGAGTGTCGGGTGTTTTAAACGGCTATTTTCTTTGAACTTACGAGTACCTTTTGGTGATTTACGCTGTTCTAGATTAATTTTTATTTGGGGAACTGGTGAAACTCATTTTCTGAAGTATTACTTAGTGTATTACTAAAGAAGTGAATGACTTATCACTGTGTTTGTCTACAGCGATCGCTTCACTTGATTCCACGAAGAGCGCGTTCTTTCTCTTGACTGCCATTTGAGTTGTTTAAGGTTTATGATATTATTCAGATTTGAAATGATTCCCGTACGTTTTCCTTGATACAGTGAATCATCAATGAATTCGGCCGCATCGTGTGATGTTGTAGCGTCTAGTCATGTAACAATGTAGCATATTAATTCTTCGGTGGCGTGTGTTGTGTGCTTAGGATGATTCGTAAACTTAGACTTACCTTTAGATAATTCAGGTTCGTGTGGATTAATGTCGCCAAAATGTTGGTCTGGCTTGTCTTCTGGAACGTAGTCTTCTGTTAAAGTTACAAAAGTCAGTGGCTCCTCATCATTCCTCGGAATGATGATCATCTCAGGGGTTTCCATCTTAGGACCTTTCTTTTTCACAATAACCTTCCTAATGGTTTTAATATGCATGGCATCTCCTATTTCGGATTTTACCTGGTTAACACTTTCCGGCAATTCTTCTACAATTTCGGCAGTATCACATGGTGGTGTAATGTCTACTGGTGTAATAACGTCGTCTAGTAACTGTTTGGTAGTGTGTGTTGTGTGTTTTGTAATATTTAAGTCGCTTAGTCTTACCTGCAAGTGATTCGGTTTCTTACGCTATGTCTTCAGGGTGTTGGTCCGCCTTATCTTCGTGAAAGTATTCTACTTTCAGCGTTACAGAAATCTGTGGTTTATCATCTTTATGTTAGATGATTACAATCTCTATGATTTCTACCTTTGGAACCCTCATTTTCTTAAATACATTCTGAATTGTCCTAATATGCTTAATATCACCGGTCTCGAACTTGACTTGACGCAACTTTCAATTTTTCTGGCAATACTTCAAGAAATTTGGATGTGTCCATACCGTAGTATATCGTCGAGTGGTAAAACAACATCATCTGTTAATGTTTCGATTTGCGGTATTAGTGTTACGACTTTTAAGTTGGGACTTACCTTCTAGTATTTTTGATTCCCTGGGTCGGTCTTCAAGCGGCTGGTCCAATATACATTCTGAAATAAATTCCTCCGTAACAGTCACAGAAGTAATCGGCTCATCTTCTTCATGATGGACGGACAACAGTGGTGTTATGTCGAGTGGTGTAACAATGTCATCTGATATATGATCTGTCGTGTGTGTTTTGTGTTTCGGTTGTTCCTTTCGCTTAGGCGTACTTTCCGGTGTTTCTGAATCCACAGATTGGTCTTCAAGAGGTTGGTTTTCATGCGGTTGGCCTTCACGCGTGTGGTCTGACTTATCCTCTGGAATCAACTCCTCAGTTATTTCTGCAGTATCGTACTGTGGTGTTTTGTCCAGTGGTGTGAGAGTATCGTCTGTAATGTCTGCAGTTGTGTGTTTTTTGTGTTTTGGTTGTTTCTTTTGTTTCGGCTTACCTTCTGGTGTTTTAGCTTCTTCAGTTGTAATGTCTTCATTCGATTGGTCTGGCTTTTCCTCTGGAACAAACTCCTCAGTTACTGTCACGGTAGTCTGTGGTGCTTCATGTTCTTTTTGTACCGTGACCGTCTCTATTGTTTCGCCCTTGGGACCTTTCTTTTTCTTAATTACTTTTTTGATTGTTTTGATTTGCTTTACGTCACCTGCTTCGGATAACACTTCCGTCACTTTAATTTCTTCCGGTTGTTCTTCTATTATTTCTGCAGTCTCGTACTGTGGTGTTTCGTGAAGTGGTGTGAGAGTATCGTCTGTAATTTCTGCAGTTGTGTGTTTTTTGTGTTTTGGTTGTTTCTTTTGTTTCGGCTTACCTTGTGGTGATTCAACGTCCTCAGATATAATGTCTTCAAGCGGGTGGTCTGGCTTTTCTTCTGGGACATATTCCTCGGTTACTATCACGGTAGTCAGTGGCGCTTCATCTTCGTTTTGCACGGTGACTGTCTCTATTGTTTCAACTTTGGGTCCTCTCTTTTTCCTAACTACCTTTTTAATTGTTTTGATATGCTTTACGTCACCTGTTTCGGATATTACTTCCGTCACTTTTACTTGCTCCGGTTGTTCTTCTATTATTTCGGCAGTGTCGTACTGTGGTGTTTCGTCCAGTGGAGTAACAGTATCGTCTGTAATTTCTGCAGTTGTATGTTTTTTGTGTTTTAGTTGTTTCTTTTGTTTCGGCTTACCTTGTGATGATTCAACGTCCTCAGATATAATGTCTTCAAGTGGGTGGTCTGGCTTTTCTTCTGGAACATACTCCTCAGTTACTTTCACAGAAGTCAGTGGTGCTTCATCTTCTTTTTGTACAGTGACCGTCTCTATTGTTTCAACCTTGGGGCCTCTCTTTTTCTTAATTATCTTTTTGATTGTTTTGACATGCTTTACATCACCTGTTTCTGAAATTACTTCCGTCACTTTAATTTCTTCCGGTTGTTCTTCTATTATTTCGGCAGTGTCGTACTGTGGTGTTTCGGCCAGTGGCGTAACAGTATCGTCTGTAATTTCTGCAGTTGTGTGTTTTTTGTGTTTTGGTTGTTTCTTTTGTTTGGGCTTACCTTCTGGCGTTTTAGCTTCCACAGTTGTAATGTCTTCATCCGGTTGGTCAGGTTTCTCCTCTGGAACAACCTCCTCAGTTACTGTCACGGTAGTCTTTGGTGCTTCATCTTCTTTTTGTACCGTGACCGTCTCTATTGTTTCAACCTTGGGGCCTCTCTTTTTCTTAATTACCTTTTTGATTGTTTTGATATGCTTTACGTCCCCTGTTTCGGATATTACTTCCGTCACCTTTACTTGCTCCGGTTGTTCTTCTATTATTTCGGCAGTCTCGTACAATGGTGTTTCGTCCAGAGGCGTGAGAATATCGTCTGTAATTTCTGCAGTTGTGTGTTTTTTGTGTTTTGGTTGTTTCTTTTGTTTTGGCTTACCTTCTGGTGCTCGAGCTTCCTCAGATATAATATCTTCATCCGGTTGATCTGGCTTTTCCTCTGGAACAACCTCCTCAGTTACTGTCACCGTAGTCTGTGGTGCTTCATCTTCTTTTTGTACGGTGACCGTCTCTATTGTTTCGACCTTGGGGCCTTTCTTTTTCTTAATTACCTTTTTAATTGTTTTGATATGCTTTACGTCACCTGTTTCGGAAAACACTTCCGTCACTTTAATTTCTTCCGGTTGTTCCTCTATAATTTCGGCAGTCTCGTATTGTGGTGTTTCGTCCAGTGGTGTGAGAGTATCGTCTGTAATTTCTGCAGTTGTGTGTTTTTTGTGTTTTGGTTGTTTCTTTTGTTTGGGCTTACCTTCTGGTGTTTTAGCTTCCACAGTTGTAATGTCTTCATCCGGTTGGTCTAAATTTTCCTCTGGAACAAACTCCTCAGTTACTGTGACCGTAGTCTGTGGTGCTTCATCTTCCTTTTGTACCGTGACCGTCTCTATTGTTTCGACCTTGGGACCTTTCTTTTTCTTAATTACTTTTTTTATTGTTTTGATTTGCTTTACGTCACCTGTTTCGGATATTACTTCTGTCATTTTTACTTGCTCCGGTTGTTCTTCTATTATTTCTGCAGTCTCGTACTGTGGTGTTTCGTCCAGTTGTGTTAGGGTATCGTCTGTAATTTCTGCAGTTGTGTGTTTTTTGTGTTTTGGTTGTTTCTTTTGTTTTGGTTTACCTTCTGGTGCTTGAACTTCCTCAGATATAATATCTTCATCCGGTTGATTTGGCTTTTCCTCTGGAACAACCTCCTCAGTTACTGTCACGGTAGTCTTTGGTGCTTCATCTTCTTTTTGTACGGTGACCGTTTCTATTGTTTCAACTTTGGGGCCTCTCTTTTTCTTAACTACCTTTTTAATTGTTTTGATATGCTTTACGTCACCTGTTTCGGTTTTTACTTCCGTCACTTTAATTTCTTCCGGTGTTTCTTCTATTATTTCGGCAGTATCGTACTGTGGTGTTTCGTCCAGTGGCGTAACAGTATCGTCTTTTATTTCTGTAGTTGTGTGTTTTTTGTGTTTTGGTTGTTTCTTTTGTTTCGGCTTACCTTGTGGTGATTCAACGTCCTCAGATATAATGTCTTCAAGCGGGTGGTCTGGCTTTTCTTCTGGGACATATTCCTCGGTTACTATCACGGTAGTCAGTGGCGCTTCATCTTCGTTTTGCACGGTGACTGTCTCTATTGTTTCAACTTTGGGTCCTCTCTTTTTCCTAACTACCTTTTTAATTGTTTTGATATGCTTTACGTCACCTGTTTCGGATATTACTTCCGTCACTTTTACTTGCTCCGGTTGTTCTTCTATTATTTCGGCAGTGTCGTACTGTGGTGTTTCGTCCAGTGGAGTAACAGTATCGTCTGTAATTTCTGCAGTTGTATGTTTTTTGTGTTTTAGTTGTTTCTTTTGTTTCGGCTTACCTTGTGATGATTCAACGTCCTCAGATATAATGTCTTCAAGTGGGTGGTCTGGCTTTTCTTCTGGAACATACTCCTCAGTTACTTTCACAGAAGTCAGTGGTGCTTCATCTTCTTTTTGTACAGTGACCGTCTCTATTGTTTCAACCTTGGGGCCTCTCTTTTTCTTAATTATCTTTTTGATTGTTTTGACATGCTTTACATCACCTGTTTCTGAAATTACTTCCGTCACTTTAATTTCTTCCGGTTGTTCTTCTATTATTTCGGCAGTGTCGTACTGTGGTGTTTCGGCCAGTGGCGTAACAGTATCGTCTGTAATTTCTGCAGTTGTGTGTTTTTTGTGTTTTGGTTGTTTCTTTTGTTTGGGCTTACCTTCTGGCGTTTTAGCTTCCACAGTTGTAATGTCTTCATCCGGTTGGTCAGGTTTCTCCTCTGGAACAACCTCCTCAGTTACTGTCACGGTAGTCTTTGGTGCTTCATCTTCTTTTTGTACCGTGACCGTCTCTATTGTTTCAACCTTGGGGCCTCTCTTTTTCTTAATTACCTTTTTGATTGTTTTGATATGCTTTACGTCCCCTGTTTCGGATATTACTTCCGTCACCTTTACTTGCTCCGGTTGTTCTTCTATTATTTCGGCAGTCTCGTACAATGGTGTTTCGTCCAGAGGCGTGAGAATATCGTCTGTAATTTCTGCAGTTGTGTGTTTTTTGTGTTTTGGTTGTTTCTTTTGTTTTGGCTTACCTTCTGGTGCTCGAGCTTCCTCAGATATAATATCTTCATCCGGTTGATCTGGCTTTTCCTCTGGAACAACCTCCTCAGTTACTGTCACCGTAGTCTGTGGTGCTTCATCTTCTTTTTGTACGGTGACCGTCTCTATTGTTTCGACCTTGGGGCCTTTCTTTTTCTTAATTACCTTTTTAATTGTTTTGATATGCTTTACGTCACCTGTTTCGGATAACACTTCCGTCACTTTAATTTCTTCCGGTTGTTCCTCTATAATTTCGGCAGTCTCGTACTGTGGTGTTTCGTCTAGTGGCGTGAGGGTATCGTCTGTAATTTCTGTAGTCGTTTGTTTTTTGTGTTTTGGTTGTTTCTTTTGTTTCGGCTTACCTTCTGGTGTTTTAGCTTCCTCAGTTGTAATGTCTTCATCCGGTTGGTCTAGCTTCTCCTCTGGAACAAACTCTTCAGTTACTGTCACAGTAGTTTGTGGCGCTTCATCATCTTTCTGTACGGTGACCGTCTCTATGGTTTCAACCTTGGGGCCTCTCTTTTGCTTTGTTACCTTTTTAATTGTTTTAACATGCTCGACGTCACCTGTTTTAGATATTACTTTCGTCACTTTTACTTGTTCTGGTTGTTCTTCTATTATTTCTGCAGTCTCGTACTGTGATGTTTCGTCCAGTGGCATAACAGTATCGTCTGTAATTTCTGCAGTTGTGTGTTTTATGTGTTTTGGTTGTTTCTTTTGTTTCGGCTTACCTTCTGGTGTTTTAACTTCCTCAGTTGTAATGTCTTCATTCGGTTGGTCTGGCTTTTCCTCTGGAACAAACTCCTCGGTTACTGTCACGGTAGTCTGTGGTGCTTCATCTTCTTTTTGTACGGTAACCGTCTCTATGGTTTCCACCTTTGGGCCTCTCTTTTGCTTTATTATCTTTTTAATTGTTTTAACATGCTCGACGTCACCTGTTTTGGATATTACTTCCGTCACTTTAATTTCTTCCGGTTGTTCCTCTATAATTTCGGCAGTCTCGTACTGTGGTGTTTCGTGAAGTGGTGTGAGAGTATCGTCTGTAATTTCTGCAGTTGTGTGTTTTTTGTGTTTTGGTTGTTTCTTTTGTTTCGGCTTACCTTGTGGTGATTCAACGTCCTCAGATATAA
>DWTO01006340.1:0-10091 GCA_018244755.1 Jemadia pseudognetus | reverse complement strand
CACCCGAGAATCGAACCCGGGACCTCCCGATTGGCAGTCGCATTTGCAACCAAACACGACCAACGAGGCAGTCAATTTATTTTTTTTATTGAACCGAAATAATTATGGTTGGATCCATCCAAGTAATACTACAAAAATACATATTTAGATTAATTTGGAAAAGTATGTAGCTTAAAAAGCTTTTATAAAAGGCAAATTAAGATGAGCTACAAAAGAAAGCCAGAATTTTAAAAAATCGTCATTATTATTATTAATAGAAGGATAAATGCAACAATTTTTCGAATTTGATTTTTAAAGACATCTATGTGAAGTCAATGTATAATTTGTAATGTTTAATAATATCGTAATTTTGACTCTGTATATTGACGCAATTTACGTAGTGATAATTATTATAATGATAAAGATTAACCCGAAGCTGTAAATATATCCGGTACTCTTATTTATATTACAAAACTTAGCATCACGAGTGGTATCAAATTTGTGACCAAGCATGCTTACAAACATTCGTGCACTTACAAACAGTCTTATTATCATTATTACTAAATACCTAATATACTTATACCTGTTCTGTTCGTATTTAATAGCAAATATCCATGAACGATTGCCGCCATTTTTAATTGCTGATTACTTAATTGACTTAATTCCCATGAAAAAATTCGTCTCTCCTGTTTAGTAAGCTTGACCAATAGTTGGCATCATCACTTAAGTACACTAGATCAGCATAGTAGAGTCAACTACGAACATCCAAAATTATAGAAAAGACTCGTCCGAGTGTACGAGTAGGATAGAAAAAAAATCCACTATTATAATCACCACAATGAAAGTACAAATTGTTAGGATTGGATAAGACAGTCTTGATCCTCACACTGACGTAATAAGAAAGAGAATGCGAGAAAATGCACAGTCAGATATAAGAATGCATCTGTCGCCGTTTGGTCATAATGCTCAGATCATTATGTCAGTCACACTCATCTCGCTTCCGTGTGAATTACGCAAATGTGGTGCGACGGTACAAGTCACGAGCGAACAGCGGTCGCAACGTGCCAGCGCTCTCGGCTTCATTGGTTTGCCACGTCGAAATATAAATCTACTCATATGTTACAACATATCTATACGACCGCCTGATCTTAAACAAGGCAAACTTTGCGCGATGGTAACCAGACAGATGATTAACATGATACATTAGGAAGATTCTAAATGGAGTCTCCGAATATAAACATAACGTCACATCACAGTTGGTCTTGGTTGCAGTACCAGATGGGTGGAGTGCGGTGAGGAGGGGAGAGGGGCAGTCAGTGGTAATATTGTGTAAATTCATTAAATCCGTAAAAAGCGACAACTACAAAATATAGTAAGAGTGACTAGTACCTACTACTAGGAATTTTTTGGTAGAACAATCACCAGAAAGCATATAACGGGCGAGCGTTAACAGGAAATATTTATGACTGATCACAGTTATGATGATCTTGGTGAAAAGGGAGGTTAAATATGTCTGTTTGTATCGGTGAAGAAAAACATGTTAAGGAAATTTGCGCAGGTTTAAACTATAGAGAATGTTCTCTATGGCAAGTGAAGTCTGCCAACTTGCACTTGGCCAGCGTAGCATACTATGGCCTTAACCCTTCCCGTTTTGACAGAAGACCCGTGCCTAACAGAGCAATAAACTTATATTAAAATTATAATTATAGCAATACGTTATAATTTGGGATTCTTCAAGCGTAGTGTTTAAAAGTTCCTTGAGTGCAAACAACACATTGATAATTCTTCTGATCTTGCAAATTTCTATGGTCGATTATGACCACGCACGATCAGATGGGCCGTGTGCCTGTTGGCCGTGCCTTTTAATATAACAAAAAAACAGTTTTAGAGTAAAACCAACAAATCGCTACCCGCCTGTAACTTATAAGAACAGTAGCGTTCTCGAAACGCTAAAAGGATTCTGCGGTGAAACGGGAAAGCGCGGTTTCCTCGAACGCAACGTCTCACGCATGTCTAATAATATCTAACGCACACAGCAGCCACCAACGCACATTTGTTAAGCAAACGATATGAGCCGCGCGCGACGCGCATCGCTAGTGCACATCAAACGACCCGCTGGCTCTTTACCAATCAGCGTGAGCGTTACCAAATGGCCTTTGAAATGGACCTAGATTGTCCCTGCGATAATTAAATGCGGATGATGCATGATGAATGATAAATACCGCGATGAGTACTGGTTACAATCCCACGCACTATACCTATCATTCGTTGGTGTCTTACCGTCCAATGATAATTATATTATGTGCGACTGAGAGAAACATATCAGATTAGCAGCGTGTTTCGGTCCACTGTTGGACATAGGACCGCTTATAACGAGGGTACACCTATAATGAACATACTGGGCATACCGTTTATGGATCCTAAAGCACGGCTTCTCGCATACGATATTGCCCATCGGTGGCCAACACTGTCGAGCTATTGAATCGATACAGAAGTAAAGTATCTAGGCACAGAAAATGTCTTGCCCGCCTAAAAAAGCTGAGAAGCTGCACTCTGCGATCCACAACCCGTATGCCCAGCAAGGGGATTATGGGCATAACCCCTCAGAGAGGCCTATGTCCAGCAGTGGACTGCAACAGGTGGACAATAACAACGTTATCCTTTCTGTCCTGTTCGAGGTCGCCTGCCCCTGTTCATGAGCCCACTAAGTCTATTCTCATAACAAAAATACAACATTGGTTATAAAAAGACCCGTGATCGGTAGTGGAATATTAAAACGGCTGATGATGAAGATTTCATCTGCACCACTTTTGTTCAGCTCAAATATAAATCCTGGAAACTTGCCACTGCCTCCAATGCTTAGTAATACTTGTAACAAGATTTACAATACAATATTCTTTATTGTACATCAACGCAAAATTAAAATATATAGGTACTATATACATATATAAATTCTATTAGCGACAGAATTTCAGACATCTTGCATTAAATTGCAGGTACACCAGTATAAGTGATGTTTGTTTGCAAGGCTAAAATCCCTTAACCTTTTCGAAATAATGCTGCAGTTTTTATTTAACAACAAATGCATAACCATAGGTGATTCTTCTACAAGTAGGTACCTACGGAATATATGTATGTAGCCTGAATTACTATTTCGTTAATTGTAATTATTTCAATATCTAACTATAAAATAGATATATTATTTATTTCTATCGAAATTCGACCGTAATCGATTAAATATTTAAGTTTACATAATATTTAATAACGAAAAATTTCTTATGAAATTTGTCGTTATAAACTTTCATTTAATTTATTCTCTATCACAAAAAAATGCTGCTTCAACTCAAATACATGTATTCCATGTATTCCAAACTTGTTCTTTATATTACTAATCAATCAATAATTCTACTATCGCATCATTCCATCTCTAGTTCAGGAATAACCAAAAGTAATTTTCATAGGCTTGGCACATGTTTGTATAAAAATTGTTGAATGAATATTTCACCACGAAGCTAAAGGTGGTGGTAAGATCGTACGTATATAAATGCGTGAGGTATTATAATTATTATTTGTGCAATAGCTACAAACGCTTGCATAGTTTTGTAAGTATTGGTAAATGGAAATATTATCTGAATCCACCAAAGCTCCTACCTACCTCACATTAAAATCAGCTTATTTTTACTCGTATATTGACACGTTAATGGACATTCACTAGAAAAATTTATAGTGATATTAATAATTAATAATAAAATTTATTATAAATCATCGGTTATTTTTTCTCAAGCGGAAATTTAACATTACGTGACATCGCGCTTGAAATCCCCGAAGAGGTAGGCAGAGGAATGTATAACACTCCCACGTTTCATTAGTTACGTTTACGTCCCACTATGCAATAGGTGGTAAGTCTACCATACTTCTCTGGTTACATTTTAGTTTAGCTACAATTAGTAGCTAATTTGACGATCTTTAACCATTCTTTACAATACTAATACGTGCTTGGCCCTACCTACAGTTTCTGCTTTAAAAATTTAGCGTAAAATTTATATACATTTACAAAAGGATAGGATTTCGGAAGCAACAAACTTTATGTGAATGATCGCATGCATAAACATTAGTGGCTCATTTTTTCCGCTGTTAAACAGCATGCTTCACATTGCATTTCTGGTTTCGTTAGTAGTCCATTAAACACAGATGTGAGTAGCAATGTACAGTTAACATTGGCCAATACAAAGCAACAATGAATAAGCACTTTCTACGCAGTGGTATTCTGTTAGACTACGTTTTTCTTACCATCTCCGACGTCGTAAGCAAACAAGCAGAGCAAAGCAATAGAAAGCTAAAAAGTGTGTAGCTACATATATAGAAATAGTATAGAACCAACAAAATAGCTGTAATTAAATAGCTTAGCATATTAAACAACTTCACTGCCTATTGGGTTGAGTGGTTGCGACCGCGACTGTTGATAGTGAAGCCTCGGATTCAAATCCCGGAACGGGTACTGTTGGATTTGTCTTTAACTTAAAAATTATTTGTTAAAATTTTTAGTAGTGGCTCGGAGTCTTAAATTGTGTCCAGTGTATTGCGAAAAGCTCGCCACCTATTCCATAGTGAGACGTAAACGTAATTGATGAAACGTGGGAATGTACTACGTACCTCTGCCTATATCTTCGGGGACTGCAGTCGTGATGTTACATAAAAAAACTAATTCGAAATTATTTAAATCCCCATTGTACTTGTAGTCAAGCACTTGCAGAAGTACGACCTAAGAATAGTTCAGTTGAAATATACACAAAAAGTCGTCGACTTGTACAAAAGAATAAGTAAGCAAATATCGAATTACATAAAACGGACAAGTGACAGCCGAGTACATCTCCCACATAACTTGAATAACTTTTACTAGAAACCAGGAAAGGTCATTGGTATGATGAGTTCATTCCATAGCGACCTCTCGCATAAACCATTGATCTTCATGGCAATGTGATTTGAGACTCTACGGTGCAGCACGTACAGTTGAAGTTATCTCGCTTCCATTGTGACGTAACAACCAGTCAATTATTTTATTTACACTCTACGTATATGAAAAAAAGATTCATAATTTTATACCTGCTATTCGGCACATATTTCTGTACTTGTCTTTTATAGTGAACGAACCAAGCGAAAGAATAAATTCAATTTTTAATATAATATGTATATACAGCCCTTAAGATTCCTAGAGTCGCGAGTATGTATTTTGAACATGAACTAACATGAACATATGTATATTCTGGATAGGTAACTAAATTTGTCATCTGCTTAACTGGGAATCGAACTAAGAACGTTATTAAAGCCAGTAATTGATTAGCGTGACAATTTTTATCACATTCGCTTTACAAAACATATGGAACGTGTCTCAACTGTTCGCTTCCGTGGATAACTTAATAAAGAATTGTCTATTTGGACCGTCGTGGGACTGACGAAAAAATACGACTGTGGTTGCTTGTTTAGTATGCGTCCGTAATTTTTGAATGGATATACTCTACGATTCTATCCCTAATTGATCTCAGTTCTATCATTTCTTATGGCTTCCTACTCTCTTCCTTATGCCGCCAAATTGTCAAAGGTTATACCTTAACCGTAGTCACAACTTAGTTAACGAAGTTATAACTTCTACATATTTTCCGTGAATTATTTATAAATGTTGTTCGGATCCCTAACAATTTTACTCACCAATTTATCAATGTTTAAAAATACAGTACTAAACAAGTTTTAACGATAGTAAAACTAACGTTCACACTATTTCAAACCGTATTTCCTAAATCATAGAGTACTTATTGGGTACGTTGGGAAATTTTACGTTCTCGAGCTTGCAGATCGACAGGTGACGAGAAGCGAGTGCGTGACTTAACCTTTTCATACAACACTAGTACAGTAATGCTCACTACCAAATAGAATCAATTTCGTTGTTAGAGAAAGGAATGCGCTATTATGGCGAAACGCAAATTTGGTTACAGAATTATGTTTATGTTTTTCTATACAAATGCTACAGTTGCAAAATATAATGCTAAAATGATAAGTGAAATATTGTAGAAAGTTTTGTGGAGGCTTAAGATGATGACCGTAGGAAAGCGGAGATGAGGAACGCTGCCCAATCACATTACATTAAGTAGGAAGAATAACGATGTACATATTTCCTGGCTGTTTTCTTAAATATCACACCAGCGTCTACAGAATGTTCAAAATCAGCGAAAGAGACTATTCATATCAAAATGATTATCAATTTCATTAAATATCTGTAACCTTATATTAAAATTAAAATACATTTTCAAACATAAATACAGGTTCACAGATTTTCTCCATTAACCAATATTGACTAAAACAGAGCGCCATCTAGCGTTAAGTAAGTCCTGGTTCATAACTTAAAAACCTACAAATAGTTTTAATAAAAACATAGATGGATTAAAGTTACATTATAACAACTTTTATGTAAAATATTTAGCAACTTTTATTAAAAAACGTATTTTAATTTAAAAACCTTTATAGAATTGGTATATTATGTGATGTATATTGTTATATATAAAGTCACCCCAGGTCTTTTACAGGGTAGACAAGGTTCCAAGTTCCTAAGGAGCTCCATCGTTACAATGCTGCCGTGTTTTTTCCATATCTTATTTCTATGAAATAGCAAAATAATTTTATACCCACCTGAACATCTCGTTAAAAATAATTAGGTAAAATAGCAGAAACAAGTTTTGGACATTTAAATCAATTGATGGTCAGTATCCCCAGTAACATTTAAGATGTTCTCGTTACTTTTAAAATTATTGCCTATCCTTGGCTCGCTTGAAAATTCCATTTCCAAGCAGATCTTCTGACCCAGATTGGCTGCGCTCGCCGATACATCGCAGATCACTTGCGTGTATTTAAGGCAATTACCAGTAAGCTCAGATGTGCCATAGAATGAGGACAAACAGAAGTTCAATTCCAATGTCTTAATTCTGCATCAGTCTCATCTGTTGGTAAGCGAGGCGTAGTCTAAGATGTCGCCACTTGCCTAAACAGTGCATATTCATGTCTTGAACAATTCCAAGTTTTGAAAGGGAAAATTTAAAATAAAAATGTATTCTCTTGACTTTCTTTTTTATATTAAAATTAAATTAAATTTTATATTTTAATAAAATTAAAATTGGCCAGTGTGACGGTCTATTAATTTGAAGATTATTATTATTACGAAACAGAGCTTCGTCTGTAAACATATTTGCTTGCGAATACAAAACTATATAAGTTGTTAATAAAAATAAAAGAAACAAATGTGTCTAGCAAGACAATTAATTTTATATAATTTTAATAATCTCACGAAAGGTATTATTTGTTTTATTAATTTTTTAGTAACATGAAGTAACTGTGTTTTAACTGAACAAACAAGTGTGTTTTAAGTATCCCGAACGTTGCAGAAAATATCTTCTGTATTCCTTTATTCTGTGGTCGCACAGACTGGACTCCACATTTTGTTCACGATTGTATATGATTTTGCACGAAGGCATTTACAGCTTGTGACATCTGATTAGAGATTTTATGGGTTGTTAAAGCGTCAATATTTTTTACGTAACTGGTGAAACGCGGAAGTGTAGGTGCTAAATTCCTCTGCGTACCTCTTCGGGGATTACAGGCGTGGTGCTACGTTTATTATGAAATAAAAAAATTATAAAGTGATTTAATCACATAGAATTTACAATTATAACGAAGGAGTTTAATACGTGTATAAATATACCTAATTTTAAAAACATATTTAAAGGCTTTTGTTCATTTTTATGTATAGGTACTTACGGTAAATTAGACAATTTTTTTTTGTATTAGTTAGAACTTAATGTTTTCTAATTTCTTTTTTATGTTTATTTTATGTTCCGTAGAATGTCTTTTTTTATTTCACTCGAAGAGTCAATGTGATACCACAAAACGTTCATAGAGTTTCTACTACAAAATCAAGCCTCGGATGATCTTCCCACCTCCGGCGTCGTTCCGCGGGATGTAAAGAAACGTTTATTTCGCAATATCAAAGACGCACGCAGTCTTCCAATTCACCGTATTGCTATATATGTTTATTTATAATAAATTAAATCTTAGGCTCGTCTCAAGTCGTGACTAATAGTAACGAGATGACCTCGTGAAGTAATCTATTAATACGTCTCGACTAAATGTCCATTATGTGTGATGAAAAGGGTTTGCAAAATTATTTTTCAATTATAGTTTTTAGTCACTAGTATAATTACCATCACGTTAAGTCTCTTACGGCATAGACAGTGGGCACCGAATCTCTATCCTGACCCCACACCCGAGGAGTTGCCAATACGTTAAGCTTTAAAGGAACCTTTGCGCCTCCCTTAAATTTTAATAACCCCATGCCACAGCATCTCCTCTAACTACCACTTCGATACCACTTCGTAATGTTATGTGACAAGTATATGCGGTTTATCACTTGCCTAGTTACCACAGCGCTACCTAATTTGGAATTATGTGTCCGTGTGTGATGTTGCTTTAAGGTATAACTAATATGTAATTATTTTACAGACGCCAACTTACGGAGATGGGAAAGTTTCCGAATCGCTCAATTAAAAGAGATCACTCATAACCTTGCTGGGTGACCTCCCGATCACTCGGGTATATTAATTTCCAACCGATTATTATAATTATACTTACAAAATGTAACCAAACATGTTTTGTAATCCAAATTCCAATAAGAATAGTTTCACTACAATACTAGTGACTGCGCAATTGGAAATATCGTATTATAGGAATACACGTCTGACGTCTGTACTAATAAATGTGTTTCCAATATAATCATTGCTGCATATGACGTACACGTAGGTAGATAGTAGGAATAAGAAAAAATTATACTAACGTTTTAAAACTTCACGGATAGGTTTTTCAAAAGTTAGTTCGATTTCATATCTATACCTACATATCATATTGAAATAAAAAGCTGTAGATGCTATTTTAATACATTACATAAATATAAAAACGTAAAATTACGCCTATAATGCCCGAAGACGTAGACAGAGAAGTGTAGTACACTCCCACGTTTCACCAGTTACGTTTGCGTCCTAATATGGAATAGGCGGTGAGTTTATTGCCATACAGCGGCCACACGTCCAGACTCCGAGCTACTACTAGAAAGTCTGAGTTAGAAAAATCCAATTTTCTCATCGCATTTAATCTCAGTTAGAAAAATGTTCCAAAACAATTTAAATCCAGGACGTCTCGATTGGCATTCGCGCTTGCAACCAACGCAAGCAACGACGGGGTCGTTTATATGTTCATATTATGTTAGCAGTTGTTAAGATTCCATTAAATTATTACAAGTATTTATATAACACGACACATTGCCATTTTTGTATATGTAATATTTATATGCGTCTGTTCATAATTCTATTCATAAATGCACATATTTATTTGTTGGTGTCTATGACACATCCATAAATAAATTCAATATTGTGATAATTAAAAAATGAAATACAGTGTATGTCTTATTTATGATATAAAATACATTGTGATTATAATTAAATATTTAATATTATTGCTGACGTTAGAAATAATGTTTTCACTGTTTAATGCAAAAAACCATTATCAATATTTTTTTTACTTTTCAAATATTAAATGTTAACCTAACCTAAGGGCTTATCTTAACTTCATATTCGCAACCAGCTCCAATCGCAAAATCATGTGATATTCCCGGAAATGAAAAAGTACCAATCTCTTGATGTCATTTACATTTTATATAAATGTTATTAGACAGTGTAATTAGACGATGGATACGTTACAGTGACGGACTGTTGATGTGTAATTATAAACAGTTATTTAAATTTAAACTCGCGATCAGGAAAGCGATCATCATATGTAAATTTCGTACGTTGCACAACTTGAGAAGCGAGCGTACTTGAACAATAGCCACGCAGTCGCAGAAGACTTAATACTCATTACGCGCACAATTTTAATCATTAATGGTAGTGACAGTTTAGAATTCAGCCTCCGATTAGAGAGATCCTGGATTTAAAGCTTGGCACGCACTTCTTTACAAAAAGTTTGAGTTGTAAGATTCAATAACACTTGCCCTAACCGTGTACAGAATTCATTATATT
>DWTO01006339.1:0-10091 GCA_018244755.1 Jemadia pseudognetus | reverse complement strand
AGTGTTCGACCCGGGAATCAAACCCGGGACCTCCCGATCGTCAGTCGCACTTGCAACCAACACGACCAACGAGACAATCACACGACCAACGAGGCAATCAAATTAAATTATGAATTTACAATAATACTTACTATACCTACATATATAAGTTGTATCAAGAAGTACTTTAGTGTCATCTGACATGCAGCACGCGAGGTAACACAATAGTCAAATCATTACAGAATAAGAAATTCGATTACGTGAACAAAAACCAGTTAAAGAGGTCCTTCTGCTTCATTTGAGGGGATCGTCCTCCCATTGACGATGGACGATCAAATGCACGTTCGTCGAATGATATCCTTCACGGGTTATTGGTGGCGCGAGTTATGCCGCTTGCGATGGCTAGCGTCATTCCGCGGAATCACTAACAGAGTTGAATCGACGTTAGCATTAGCGCTCTCTACGTAAATACGTCGTTGAGTATGCTATCAACGAACGTTAGTTATGTCACAGCTCGTAAGTAAATGGACAATATGTTCAATTGGTAGAATAATTATTGGAAACGGTTACATGAATGACAGTTAAAAAGATCATAAGCTCATGTTTTATGATTTATGATATGAAGTGGATTCTTGTACGTAATAACGGAAAAATATAACATCATGCCTGTAATCCCCAAGTGATAACCTGAGGAGTGTAATACATTCACTCCCAAGTTTCACCAGTTTCGTTTTCGTCTCACCACTGAATAGAGAGTGAGCCTATTGCCATACACCGGGCACACATTCTGACTCCGAGCCACTACTAGAAAACCTACATTAAAAAAGCTAATAGAATAGAACCCGACCCAGGATTTCAACCCAGGACCTCCTGATCGACAGTCACTCTTGCAACCAACACGACCAACGAGGCAGACAGCACGATGAAATAATAACGTTTTAAAAAAGCGTACAGCAAATTGAAAAGAAATATCAATTTCTTATTATTTTATTGACACGCTTTCTCGATGAAGACTCACCATTTTTCTCCCCGCAGTATTACAAAGTATCGCATCTTTTCCTCATCGTTATATCAAATCGCCCCTAATCAATAACTGGATCCGATTGGAGCAGGCCGCGTTTTGCGTAAACATCATAACACCAAGTTATTTACGACGCTGAGGGCATAAAATGTGTGTAGCAATAGGCACATCCATAACATCGACACCTATATGTTAAATGTGATAGTAACAAACAAATAAATTAACGTTTCACTTAGTTGTAACATGTCGTAAACGAGATTTTATTTACACGTGTAATTAAAGCGCTAGTGTAGTTAATCATTCATTTATTGTTCCGTAAAATTACATAGTAAGTCATTTTCCTTTGTAACATTACAAGTTGCGTTTGAACGAGAGATCTACGTCTGAGAACTAAATGGGCTTTTACGATAAAATTACATCGATAAGGATTATGAGCTTAAGGAAAAGATTGATCTTGCGTTCTATGATCTTACCACACGCTCATTCGATATAATATGTACATATATGTAACTATGCTTCTAATATTGACGTATTATAAAAAATATGTTACGTAATGAAATATTTATTAATATTGTTGTGATATTTGCAATTTGTGGAACTTACGTTAAATAAAAAATCAGGAAGTTTTTAATAACTAACTTAAACAAGAGTCGCCTAGGTTTGTAGAGTTCAAAAACGTAACATCACGCCTGTAATCCCCCGAGAGGTAGACAGAGGAATGTAGAACACTCCCACGTTTCACCAGTTATATTAGTTCACCTTTCATATAGTTGTTGCATTACAGCTTAACTCTCGACTTAAATTACCTTACGGACACTAGACGGTTGCTACCCGCTGAAGACAGTCAACGGCATTAACTATATACAGGATATAAAAGCTAACATGCCAGTGTCGTATAATCACTATATTGGTACGCCGGCATAAAAAGTTGAGAGAATGGTCTCGCGATAAATTACGTACACTGACTACACTCGTATGTACAGTTTTAAAAGTTTATAAGTTTGAGCAAATTATGTGATTCACCTTTTCCACCCAATTCCATATAGCCCTCTACCCAATCCAGGTCCCAAAACGAACTTGAAACCGTTCGACCAAAATCCAATTTCGGCACAATGTAAAACGTTTCGTAGAATTTATAGAATAGTGTAAGATTTTGTAGAATTCTAAGGAAACTCAAATCAATATTCACTAGGGTTCTTATTTACAGTTAGAGTTATTAGGCTTACAGTATTTAATTAAGAATGCTTTCATTAAGAATGTTGGTCGAGTGTTTGCGAGTCCGACTGCAGATCGACAGATCCTGGGTTCAAATCTCGGGATGCAAATTCTACTTTAAATATCTATTAGTGGCTTGGAGTCTGGATTTGTGCCCGGTGTATGCCAATAGGATCACCTCCTAAACCATGTTGGGATGTATGTAAAACTAAATAGTGAAACGTGGGAGTGTACTACACACTTCTGCCTCTCTCTTCAGGAATTATGTAGCAACAGTGTAGGGAGAGCGAAAAGCTGTGCTCTGCATCTCCAACCCGCATGCCCAGTAAGGGCATTATGGACGTAACCCTTCAGGGAAGGTCTGTGTCCAACAGTGGGCTGCAATAAATATGAGTAGGCTGAGGAGAATGATGACTCATTCTTCATCTTCCATAAGCAAATAACCAAAAAACGTTTATGTATTATGCTTTACGAATGTTGACACTTCGATAATAATTCGTCGCGAAATACTTTTCGTAGCCAACCAAAGTGTTTTTGGGCCCGCGATAATTCCTCGGCTATGTGTCATGGTTTCTCATCTACTTCCTCGTTTAGCGCGTCATCGTTCCAAGTTCGTATTCTTCTTGATCGATACGAACTACAAACTAGAAATATGTGAAATTACTGTGCTGGCGAAACAAAAGAAAAATTGCAAAAAACAAATTTCATTTCCGTCACTGTAGTATTAACAGTGCCGCGATTTTGGAATACGAAATTTGCCTGAAATTATAGCTAAATATTAAAATTCAGAAGCGTCCATTCTTTCCGGTGTCCCTGTTAGTACATCCGAAGCGATAAAGAGGTTTTCGTTTTTCAGATCTTGTTTTTAAGGCCGTAACTTTTTTAGGATAATGTCTCTGAGTGGACTGCTTTATGTCAAGTTTCTACAGTTCTTAGTTTTTCAATCTCGTTCTTGTTTAATTATTATTTCTAAGTGGCACCTTAATTACTTTTGCTTTTATTCATAATTATATATTTGACATTTTCTTTACTGATCTTACATTTATAATATTAATATTATATTATTTATATGTACAATTGACTGCCTCATTGGTCATATCGAGAGGTCCTGGGTCGGGCATTATTTTAGAAATGGCTTAGAGTCTGGATACGTGCCTGGTGTAATAGACTCATCATCTATTTCACAATGGGACGTAAACGTATCTGGTGACAAGTGGGTATGCACTATACTTCTCTACCTACCTGTTCTGGAATTATAGGCATGATGTTACGTTTTAATACGTTAATATTATGTATTTCATCTTAGCGTAGACATACCTACTCATAAATTAGTTTTGCAAACACGAAGAAGCTTATTAAAAATTATGCTTTGGCTTCATATAATTTGAAATTAATACCAGTAACCAAAATATTTGTTTCGCCGCAAAATTAAACATGCCTCAATATCTGTTGTTAGTGAACGCTTCCGAATAACAGATTAACGTAATTAATAAAGTCAATTTACACCAATTATTTTGCTCAATTACCATAATAATTGTTGTTTAAATGCCAATATCGAAGACTCTGTTGCCCACAATCCCTTTTCATTAAATTTACCAGCTTTTCTAGTTATTTCAATGGTTTTATGGCCAACAAAAAACTTCGAACTCATAATTAAATTCGGTACTAAAACGTTATTTTCCCGGCCGGTCGGAACGTCAGTTCTTGAATTAGCAAAGGAAAATTAATGTCCACTCTAGCTAATGTCAGTCATTTATATGTTTTTTGTATAAGTTACTATTTAGTCAATCTGAAATGGAATGGTTTAGTTAAGAAACTTAACTGAACATGTTGAGTACACGTAGTATGGTTTTTAAATAGTTATACTTTTTATTTTGTAATGTGTATCACTGATATGATTTCAATATCTCACCCGGTACTAGCTTCTGTGATACAAAATAATATACGATATTTTTTTAACCGAAACAGTACCACTAAACATGAAATTAGTCATTTACTGCGTAGTTCATATCTGCTATATAGGAACTGAAAGATTCTAGATCAAAATTTAAATTTAGAACGTGTTCCCTACTGAGTTCAAGCGCAACCGAATAAACATTAATATTTGAATTTACGCATTTGCATTTCGTTTCGCAACAAGTTGGCGGAACGAAGTGCATGGTCGCATCACTCAAAAGACGATGCTAATATAACGTTCCTATAAAAGTACTTTATTATTTGAAACATTTCATTTAGGTATACAACGATGCTTTGACGCCGTGAAAAATTATGAAAAACCTTCACACGACTGAATGTTCTGTCAAATAAGTGTGATGGGGGTCGAGCAATTTGATCGCCGCGACGCGTGAGCGCTTTGCGTCGGACGTGACGTAACCGACACGTGATGGAGACGTGATAACGTGACGCTTTGAAGCTTACGCCGTGTACGTTATATGACGATAAAAAGTAGGGCGGAACAATTTATCAAAGCTATTTACTCCTACGTTATAAAAGTTATAAAAATATACATATGTACAGTTACGAAATAAAACATAAATGTTACAATTGGTTATTGTTCTGGTGTAGCCACACCGTGTCTACCTGCAAGATGTTCAGAATTGGTCACAATGACGCTGTTCAGCGGCAAAATATGGAATCGGGTTTGCGTTACTTCCCAAGTTAATATTCGACTTATATTATCGGTTGTAACACTTTTTAAACAAATATAATTTGTCACACAAAGTACATTCGTATATGGCGTTTCAATGTTAATAGGCTTGCAAATATACAGAATACTGTGTAAAATGAATACGGGAAGTAATGTTCATTTGTAATTTCAGAAAGATTTGAACCCTTTATTTCTCATAATATAGCCTCCCGATTTAGAATTTTGCCTGTCACTTCGAAGGTTTGACATACGAACCCTTGGAACACTTTCACTTCACAAAGTTACATGCGCTTTAAGATAGAAAAGTCACAATGACGGCGAAGGATAATATGGTCAGAAATCTGCACGTCTAAGAGTTTCATATAGTGTTTTCTGAAACTCATGAAATCAGCTAAACGGTACCTCACCAAGAGGTAGATAATGCCCTTAATACCTTTTCATTACAAAAATAGACCCGAGTTTAACTAGCGGACAATAAAAGCTTTGATTTCACAGAACTTTGGAGTTACCAATAACTTGTTACTAGTTGTAACTAGTTACTATGTAGATATTAATTGTCAATAAAAAGTTGCGTCTGTCTGGAATGAAGTGATTATTTAAAATAAACATCTCTAAAGCAACACACAAAATATTAAAGACATAAAAGAATATTAATCTTACCTTAATTATATGGAGACGGTAATTAAAATTGGAATTTTTATTTAACGCTATGACAAATTCTTCCTTACGTGTCTCCTATTAAGAGGAGGCTCAAAACGAGCATTAATATTAATGACGTCAAAAAGTGCTTTGATGTATTCGGTGGAGACTGCGTCAATGCTGAATGACAAAATCTCTTACTGAATATTAAATGTAGGCCAATGCTTAATAATAGGGGTGACTTTTTAAACGGTCTCAGATGGATGTTTACACTCATACAATATTCCGTAATGAAATGAATCATTGCTAAGATGGTTAATGGCTAGATCATATACGATTACAGACATCGATCGTAGCAGACCTAAAGGGTGTGGAGAAGACGGTAAATAGAATAACTTAATCGATATTTCTAACTATACAAGAAAGCGGAAGCGAGTGAACTCTGCATCATATGACGCGTGATTTATAATTATAGAACTAACATAACCGTTTGAGTGTCCATTAATGGGGGTAGTTGCATAATATCCTTACTCGACATATAACAGCCCGCTCGCATAATTGAGAACACTATCGCCTAGATGGAAGCACTATCGTCTTTCACAGGACGCGCTGACAATATTTTCATTGATGTTCAAAAAGTTTATTAAACGTTGAAGAAAAACGACTATTGGTAAACTATTTTCCAATTTCATTACCGTACGGTGCATGTTGCTATATACTTTGTGCTTGTAACACGAAAATTGTATTTTTGCTCTCCTAAAAAGTGTCGTAAAATGTTTTGCGAAAAAAGTGTACACGAAAAACTTTCCAACCGTAATTGGAGTACATTATTGAACGCTTCGATAACGCTAAATGGATGCGACATCACTAACAAAGTTAAGTCGTGCATCAAATTGAAAATATTCATAAAAAGTCACGGAATTCTAACGTGTAGACAGAACACGGACCGCAAAGATGAGGTGGTACCTATATAGTATGCCGATTTAGTGTCCTTTTATATTCCACGTTTGGTACAGTTACGCAGACAATTACGCAGACAGAATATATGTTATTACATGTAATATCACGCCTGTAATCCTTGAACTTTCTAGTAGTGGCTGGGAGTCTGTGTCCGGTGTGGCAATAAGCTCAACATCTTTTCCATAGTAGGATATGAATCGTTAGACGACGAAAGGACGAAACGTTACAGTGTACTATACTCTGCGTACCTCTTTAGAGATTACGTTACGCAAAAATAATAAAATGAGACCTGTCTACTTTTGAACAATCTGAGCAAAACGCGTACAGGGACCAATATATCTAACTTAGGTACCTCATTTAATATTACGAAAGCTATAAAGTAATTTCGACATTATTGCTGAAGTAACTAACGGTTATATTCCCGTCAAAGTTTACCAATATCGTATTTTTTTAGGCGACCGTCGTGTTTTACACGCGTTCAACGTCGCGGCCAAACTTGTTGCATGGTTCGTTTGATGCTTATGAAAGTACATAGTTTGATTTATTACATTACTTTATAAAGCGAGGAGGATTTTGTCTTTAATTTTGTGTTCTTACTCGATAATTAGGTATACAACTTGATAAACTTAGCTTAGCACGCTAAATTAAAATTAAACATTAGTAAGTATTTACTGATATTTAATTTCATTAAAACTGTTATTAATACTCGTAGTATTGTTAAATTATGCGATTAACACAATATCCAATATTTATAATAACTTTTTTATGTGTTTACATTCTCAGCACCTATTCTATAGTGAGACGTAAATGTAACTGGTGAAATGTGGGAGTGTACTACACCCCTTTTGCCTACATCTTCGGGAATAACAGGCGTGATGTTACGTGTTTTTTTATCTGACAGGTGACAAGTAAAATATGTCAGTTTCGTAAAAACGTAGATCAAAAAATAGGCCGCTATTTTCGCCGCAAATTTCGATTCACGATTAACTTTAGAGTTTTATTACTGACGTAAAATATTGACTGTAAAAGGCCTTTTAGCTTTTTTAGTCCTAATCTAAATATATAATTTTCAAATATTGGTTAACGCAAACGCATCAATAAGCAGGCAAAGAGAAATATATGTATGCTTTTAAAAATGTTGCACTCACCTTATGAATGTGATTTGATAAAGTCAAAGTCTTTTATAGAGAAGGATTACAGAAAAATAACAAATTGGAATGTGTTAGAGCTAAATTAAAAATGACATTATGTTAGAACCTCACATGGTTCTAACATAAAAATTTAATTAATAACAGTCAAGTTCAGTCAATTTCAAACAGTTCTGGGGCAAATAGTTCTTGTAGATTCTAAAGAGTTTCAACTAATCCCAATTGCATTGTAAACTTTTCAAAAGACTTTCTAAGTTAAAGACTTTTAACATAAAATATGGTTATATATAAAACTAATATAGTCGTTGAGTTAAAAGTTTGCATGCACTATATTATTTTCATTTACTCGCAAACTTTTCATGGAAACGCTTATCAAACTTCAAGTTGTTTTTCGGCGTTCATCGCGCATACGAAATACCTTTTAAAGAACGCGAATGTTTTACTGCATGTATTTACAGTACGTTTGGTCTTACAAACAGCGCTTTCGTAGAACGCTGATCAGTGGCCAGCTAGGGTGCATGATAGGAGCCTCCCCGAGCGGCGACTATGTCTGGTCAAGTACGAACGTACGAGTATACTGCCGACCTCAATCTAAAAAGCTCACTTGGGCCAAATAAACAATGCTTAACTTTAGGTGGGCCGCAAAAAAATTAACGTCCATAGAAACAAATATTTTTATCATACAATTTAAATTATTGTTTACGTACTGATATTTGAAACCTCTTCTCTGATACTTTTAGAATTGTGGTGACTACTTTCAAAATTGATCCAACATGAGCTTTATTAATACAAATTCGGACAGGAGATTTATTTTTATTCATAACAGAAAATAATTGCTCGCATTGGTAAGTACTTTCAAACATGGAAATAATTAGCCTTCTGTTCTTCTTGCTTGCGTTTGTCTGGGTATAATTAGAGATCCGCATTATAAAAGCAAATAAATTAATTAGTAAATATTGTATTATTGCAGCGACAACTTTCTTGCAAATTTATATGCTAGTTTCGTTTCTAATTCACATTTCTGTTTTATTTTTACTTTCCGTCAGATACTCGTATATCGACTAGGTCGCAAAAATGTTCATCTCGGGTCGCATGCGGACCGCGGGTTGCGAGTTTGATACCCGTGGTGTAACGTACATATAAAATAAGTGGTAAATCGTGAAAATGTACTATATTTCTCTATCCACCCCTTCGCGGATTGTGATATATATAAAAACATATTTATGTTTATCAATTAGTCCTTATAGCACAGGCTCAGCATGGCTTAGCATGCTTAGGCATTGCATGCATCAGAAAGCCGTGTGTACTCCAAAATATTATTAATGCTTATATTATATTCTACAATACACTACGGTACGCCTGTACTCTAACAGTAGTGCTTACATGACGTTAATTCGAGCGACTATCTCGCTCGCATGCGATAATCTACAGTATTAAAATTTAAAATTGTTTTGCTATGAGGTATTTACCGCATGATATTAGCATATGAATCAAGTAATACATAGTGTCTCGAATATTGCCACTATTCGTAATTTGGTTTGTAAGTTTTGTTATTATTCCATTATATTTTGCCATATTCCATTTCATTCTAGCATAATTTTTGTTATATTTTTGAAGTATTGTACAACATTCATTTTGTTAAGCAATATTCATATTTAAATATTGTTGTGTTGCACTTTTGAAAATTTTGTTAAGCAATATTTATATTTAAATATTTTTGTGTTGCGCTTTTGAAAATTTCTCTGGCGTGATTACTATAGCGTGTGTAGAATAAGTTCGCTATGGTAATCTTGTAGTGTAAAACATGAACGTGAAAAAAATCACTTTTAAGGTGAAAAAAAAACTAAGATAAATTTATGTCCGGTGTATAGATAGCTATAGACTCACCATCTATTCCATATTGGAACGTAACCGTAACTGCTGAAAAGTGAGAGTGTATTACACATCTCTGCCTACCTCTTCGGGGATTACTGGCGTGAAGTTACGTAGAATAAGACAAGTGCGTTAAAAACACTGCTAGGCTGCCTCCGCACATATTTGGGTCACCGCAACTAATTAGGCATATCTCGCCATTTCGCCATTCTCATTTCTGCAATTTCATTATGTTCCGTTTAAGCAACAGAGGCCGAATAATTAAATCTCAGCTCGAATATATATGGAGACACCCTTAAGCAGCATAGGACGCATTCGCTTTTGAGCCCGTATGAACGTAATCGCTATACAATAACTTTATAAGCCGTTTCAGTTGCGGTAAAAAACCACAAAATGAATATTGGAGCCATCGAAATTTGTTTCCAGGTGCATAAACTGTAATATGCTTAACACATTCCAATAGCGTATTATTCGCGGAAATAGTTTTAATTATCTTAATATACATATTTCTTGTGTTTATGTTTATGTTTATGTCACTGAACTCCTAAATGATTGAACCGATTTTGATGAAATTTTTTGTGTGTTCAAGGGGATTCGAGAATGGTTTAGA
>DWTO01006338.1:0-10092 GCA_018244755.1 Jemadia pseudognetus | reverse complement strand
GGAAATTTGATATTCTCCATTAGTATTATTCAAATTCAAAATTCAAATATCATTTATTCAAAATTGGTTCATTAGAACAGTTTTTGTACGTCAAAATACAGCTACCACCGCTTCGGAAAAGGCCTCGCTATGGAGAAGCGGCCAAAGAAACTCCATAGGTGTGCTACTGCATCTTATAAAATTAGCACTTATGTTAAAATATAAATTATAGCTTTAAGCCTTAGAAATAATTAATTGTTTTCCACTGAATGTTTTGTCAAAACGGTTTTTTTTCTCCAGCCTGTAATAAAAAGTCGTAAAAGTTTTTATCAAAATTGTTTTAAGCAATGGAGAGAATTTATCATTGATTAAATTAGGATTAATTGAATTTTTTATTGGATTTAATGTAATCTACCTGGCACCCAAAATATAGGTATGGGTATTACATATATGATGATTCATAACTGCTATCTTCAGATACATTATAAGTACTATTAGGTACTATATTATATTCTTTATCTTAGTTATGTATGTTGTACGTACGCTAATCAATTATCATATTTTCGATAAACATTTCGAATAGAATCTATTTAATCTGCGCATAAGCCGTCAATGCGGTAACGTCTGGCTTATCAGATTTTGAAATCATCTATCACGGATCAAGGTGTATGTAAGTGGTTTTCAGTACAATTAACCGGTGCAAAGGTAGCATCAAATATACGTAGCATAAATGTATCAAGATACGTGGTCTAATCTAAATAGCGGAGTTCATTTGGTCCAGGGTACCAATTGGCGACTCACATTGGTCGTATTTTATGCAGTAACATAAAAAAAATGTTTCCTGTTATTTCCTTTCCGCTGTAAAACGGCAGCAAAGCGTTATCTAAATGCTACCTGTTGCACAAACATGCCGTTGAGCCGACACGTGTCCCAGTACACGTGACTGCGTCTGTTTCAAAATATCGCCACTCGTAAAAGTTCCGATCGCAACGCACAGGGATAAATTTCACGCGGCAATTCTTGTGTTCGTATTTCGAAATATGAAGGTACTATGATTCACGTGTTAATACTTTTCGACGATTATTAAGAGAAAAGTGATAAAACTTACTTTGCTTCTTAATTGCTTAAACAAATAAGGAATCTATCTTTAATTATCGCAATTTAATATAAAAACGTCGGTGTAAATTACTTTACGGAAATTATTAAGTACATTTATAAATGGATCAAATTTTAACGTATACGAAAGTTCAGTTATCTCTACTTGATATAATAAATATGTATAATCAATTGCTAAAAATGAATACGATACGATAAGAATTTCATAATATATAATTAATAAAAAAATCCTTGCCAGTATTGAAATATAAGACACAGAGAATCAAATTTAAAAAAATACACCTTCCCGCCAAAACACTAACGTTTGACAGTTGTCGGAAACGAATGTTATTGCGTTTTGCGAACTTTAGAATAGCGCGGTTGACCGCTTTCGGCCTCGGTATCGACTTTAAAAACCGAAACAGATGTCAAAATCGATTGTAATATAGGCACATAAAACAATTCGTTTGACATGAGGCTGACAGATGGAACGAGTTGCACGAACAATCGTTTAGAACACACGAAGGTCACATATTTACGCCAGATGTACGCCGTTGCGACTGGATAATTCGAATGTTGTATTTTAAAGATACCACATCGAATTCGACGTATGATTTACTATCATCGATTATCGTAAATGAGGATATAACTATACCTATTTGTATTGGATGATATGTATTAAAATTAAGTATGAAAGAAAAAGTAAATTATACTTAAGCAAAAAAAGTACTGGTTCAGCAGAACTGATGGTTTAAACATGCGTTCGGGGTTAATACCTATTGACTTTTGCATACATTCATTAATATTAAAGGGGTGACGCGGGGAAGCCTAAAATTCTTCGAAATACACAAAGGGAGGAAGCTATCGGGTGGCCAGAGACAAAAACGTAAGATTGCTCGCTTCCCTTGCAATACGGATATAGAAAAAGTTTTATACAGATAAAAAATACTACTTCAATAGCAGCCCTAGAAGTGCGTGAAGTAGTCGTTAGAGGATATGCCACGGTGTTGCTTAGTTAACACAGGCGAAAATTAGCCTATAATTTCACAACACTACATAACATCACGTCATGATTTCCCCAAAGGGTCAAGCAGAGGAGTATAGTAACCTCACGTATCACGTAGTATGGAATGTTTTGGAATGGATGGTGAGCTTAATAAACCTCGAAATAAACTTCATAGTCTTTCTTTAGGACGCATCAATGATGTTAAAATTAAATCTCTTTGTGTAAATGATAGTCGTAAAACGTATGTCTGTAGTCTGTACGCACATCGTTCTGCGTAGGCACAAGGGAGTCGACGGTGTTGTAAGTAATATAATGTTTCATACTTTGATATAGCAATATCCGCAGGAAACGGCCATTTTTACAGTCCGCGTGAAACTCGAGGATAAGAAATTTAAACATCGAATTGAATTTTTTGTTACGCTCACTTATACTTTACATTCATGTGAATATTGAAAATAAATTATTTCTTTAAAAAAATAACATTTACGCCTGTTATCCCCGAAGAGGTAAGCAGATGAGTTTAGAACACTCCCACGTTTCACCAGTTTACGTACCATATCCTAGTTTTGACTAAACATTTTTTATATTTTTCTATTCCATTTTCGAGCAACACAAAACAAAAAATCGATACTCAAATCGTTGATTTCTTAACTTGGACAGATGTAACAGATTCAAGAATATAATTTATTTCTCGAATAGGCTCGCCAACTCCTTATTGGTGGAACTCGATTCTTTCTGCAAGATGCTGATTGGTCCGTTGGCTATGAAGGATTTAACGCTTTGCACCGGAGAACTTTCTAATTTATAAAACGCCAATATAATACTTTAGTGTTCATTTTGATTAGCAATTGAAGCTGATCGACTATTTCTCTTAGATTTTAAAGGATAACGTTATGAAGAAAAAGGACAAGTATATGCAACACAAGACAGCTTTCAACATTCAGATTAGCGAATGTAATATTGAAGCCGCTTACAGTATCGTTAATGATGATTGAAACTTTTCTTGTTTTCGATATGTATCCACTATGATAAGATTTGGTTATTTATTTCTTTAGGGAAAAATAATAAAAAATGCTCTAGATGTAATAAGAATGAATGGAGAAAATACACATTAAGTCTGGAAGGATAGATATTTAGCGTACAATGCTCCCTGCCTACCCCATAGGGGATATAGCATGGTTATACAATAGTAAAATAACGCACCACGGCAAATTACATTGATCTATCTAATTTCTATGATTCTTTGGAGCCTACACTAAAGTCTAATAAAATTATGGCTTAAATATACGTATTGCTTAGAACATATAATTGCAGCGTATCTACAACCTTATACATCTGTAGTTTTATTTTAATGGAACCGTAATTTCTAATCAGTGTATTCCGGCGTTTTAAAAGATCGACGTCAACTACAATAAAACAATCTTTCGAGTACTGCCTACCTGTATCACCGTATACAAAATTGCCCGCGTGAATGACACGTCTGTGGCCTTGTTAGGTCGTCCGATCTCGTTTAGTTTTTTTTTTACACCTGAGTGCCTTTACAGCCAGCCAGCAACCCACGATACATGTCGAGCGTGTACTGACGATGCGATATTGCTAATGTTTCGTCATGTTTATATGTATTGAAATGTTAGATATAATTTCACGCCTGTATTTCCTCGAAGGGGGTGGCAGAGGAGAGTACTGCTCTCACGTGTCACCAGTTATGTTATGGTGTTTGAACTAAGGGTTGAAGATATTGCTATGCACCGGGCTCAAATTAAAAATTATTCTAATTTAAATGTCTGATTATGAGGGAGGTTTACTGATACATAGCGTGGTAAATGTCGGAGGTGCTGTTGTCTATTTAACGATTCATCATCGTGGACTACCCGGAACTGAATACGGAAACGAATGAGAACATGTGTGAACGAAACAGTCAAATTACGTTCCTTCATAATATGTCTAGAATTTATATAGCGTCAAATGTCATAATGCTACTGAAGTTGTTTTAAAATAAAATGGACCTACGTACTTATGAGTGGAATATAAGTAAATATGTAGGTATTATATAATATTACGATTATATGAGCAACACATTAATTAAGTATATAATTAATATTTTTTACAACATGATAAAGAACAGTTTTAATACATTTTTGAATACCACCCGGCACTTAAAATGGTTCCGCTTGTTAAAAATAAGTTTGGCTATGAATAAAAACTCAGCATGCATTCTACATGGTTTTTACCGGATACCGTGTAGCATTTAATTTGAAACTATCTATTTAATTCTGAACACTAAAATGAAATCCTGTTGAATTTTAATGCGGTTTCGAATTTGATTATGCAACTTGCACGGATGAAAAACAACTCAAGTCATCACATATCGAAAAAAAATGATAAAAATACGTGAATAAGGTCTAGTTTACCGTATACACTGCAGTGTTTAAACTAAAGTAGGCTATAAATAAACATTTTATTATTATTGGTCTCAACCTTTTTTTAGATTAAACATAATCCATATTAGAGAGATTACAACACAATACTAGTTGATCATCATACAACTTGCATTGTTATTTTCACTAAAAAAGTCATAATACACTCGTCACGCAACAGATATGCTAAGCATATTACAGGAATATTTACTGTTCAAGATATTCAATAACAATAATCGAGTGTACAAATAAACGATTGTTATTAATCTGTGTTAGCTATGTTTACTCTGTGGTCACGCGTCATCGGATTCCTCGCGCGCCGAATTGTACGATTTGCATAAATTTGTAATCTGTATCTCAAAACAGTTCTAAATAAAATTCCATTCTGTATGATAAATTGCCGCCTAATTTAAATGGCGCCCGGCGCTAACTAGTCGTTTTTTATTTCACAACAACATCCGGGAAACGACATTAGATAATTCCAAATATGATCGAATCTGGTAGATGTGAGAGTTTTGTGTGATTATTGGGTAGGTATAATTAAGAAATTCATACAAGTACTTTTCGAAATACATATGTTTATGTTCCTTGACACGCGTTGGCAAACGTACCGTAGGAAACCCTCGAGCTAGGTGGAGTAACGATATACGCAGTGGCCGGCAGCGGTTGGGTGCAAAGAGCTGAAAATGGATCTCAGTGGTATGCTATTGGAGTGGCCTATGTCCAGCAGTGGACCGGAATGGGCTGATGATGATGATTTTTCGGAATTTGGTAATAGAGACGTTAGTTTCGCTTTTCTGACCGAAGTGTCAGTTAGGTACCTACTCTGTACAACCCGTCATAGACGGCTCCCAGTAACTGGAAAAAGACAAAAGATCATTAAAGACATACCAATCCGTAGTGTGGGAAAACGATTGAGTAAAAAAAGCGAATTATATAAGAAAATGTAACAAACACAATCCTAAACCGTATCTACTGATATAGGTACTACAAAAAACTATTGCATAAACCAATACATCTGTATGTTTATAAAACTGTATAATTTCCTATTATTTTACATACATTTGACTGCCTCATTTATCGTGTTGGTTGCAAGTGCGACTGCCGATCGGGAAGGGTTGCCTGGGTTCAATTCAGTTCAGGATAGGGAACTACTAAATTTTTCTAATTAAACTAATCTTAGGCTTCGTGCCTGGATATATGTCCGGTGCATGGCAATAGGCTATCCACCTATTCCATAGTGGGACGGAAACGTAACTAGTGAAACATGTAAATCTACTACATACCACTTCAAAGATTACAGGCGGGATGTTCCGTTTTCTTTACATACCATCTGAATAATTAAAAAGATTTTGTGTTCAACACAAGATGATGGTCGTCTACATTTAGCAAACTACAGAACTGCTTTAATACAAAGTGCTGGCTATAATATACTCTGTCCTAGCGTATATATGTAATTTCTTCGAAGTATTATAGAGATTGATAAAGTAATGTAATTGTTCGCCACCAGATGGCGGCGTAACACCGGGTACCGCCATCTGGTCTCCTCGCTTTGTATTAGAGATCGGTTTCAAAGGAAACGAGTATCCAGCCGCGAATAATACACGATAAATAATTATACTTAATAACACTCCATTTATTGACTGGCTCCATTGCTTAGCGAACCTGACTGTTGAGTTGAGGTCGTGGGTTCGATCCAATTCGATACTAATATTTCCATGTGAGCACATTTGTAAAAGAGGTAAGAAATATTTGTATAAGTACATATTTATTTGAAGACACGACCAACTGACTGCGTCGTTGGTCGTGTTGGTTGCAAGTGCGACTGCCGATCGGGATGTCTTGGGTTCAGTAACCGGGTTGGCCACTACAAATTTTTTCTAATTTAGATTTTCTAGTAGCGGCTTGGAGTCTGAATTTGTGCCCGGTGTATGCCAATAGGCTCACCATATACTCCATAGTGACACGTATACGTAACTGGTGAAACGTGGGAGTGTTCTATATTCCTCTGCGTAACTCTTCGGGTATTACAGGCGTGATCTTACGTTTATTTATTTGATGTTAAGAAGCAATCTGATTACCAGATAAATTAAATAACACAGTTGACTTGTATGAAGATGATCAAATATTAATTTATAGGTACATATATTGAAACGGGGCAAATAAACAATGTAGTGTTTTCCAACCCTTTTGCTCTTAAAGACCTTGTTATAAGGAAGATACTGGACCTTTCGAGGCTGTATTTGCGAGGGTACGATTGAAGGGTTCCCTGGGGATAAGCCGATTACATGCGGACCCTTAGGTCGGAGGAACTGACGCCGGGCCATGGGACCTGATAATGGGTAAAGACGGCTGTGAATATTTGCGATATATTTAATACTAAATTACGTAACAACACTTCGGTTCATAATCGTTAGTCATATTCTGAATTGTCACCAGAATATTCTATGCGTGACCAAAAAATATTGACGTCTACCTGTATTTTCGTCTTTTCAATGTATGTCCCTAATTGCGATTATGTTTTATATAGAGAGATAATCTTTCGTCTGTCGCTTGCGTCGTCTCTAGGAAACATGTTGGGCTCTACGCATACGAAATTAACTTTTTATATGTGATTTATTTTATCGGTGCTAAGGCGCCGAAGCAAGGTCATTTCTTATGGCTGCTGGCGCCCAATTGTCAGTATCCGACTGTAATTGCCGGCATAAAAAATCCACCGAATGGACTTGCCCAGATGTGGACGGAGAATTCTTTGAAACGCGCCCGGTAAAAACATCGAAGGTCCCCAGATCGCACATCGAGATACTATCCTGTCTAGCAACTATTAAAAACATGAGATAAATCTGTTTTTTTGCATTGCTGTAAGTAGTCCGCGGTGATAGTTGTGGCATCGTTCAAAATCATAATTAGAATATTAGCCAAGTTTCTACTGTAATTATCATGTTTATTAAGTACCTACCGATGAGTTATAATTGTATTTAATAACACGGCGTTCATGTATGAATAGAGTGATGATAGCAAAAAAACTGGATCCAGTGTAAAATGAGAGATGTTTTTATACTTGGAAGTTAGTGCTCCCTGCCTGTCCCGTGAGGCATCTAGCAAAAACAAAAAAAACAATAAAATATTGAAATTCAACGAAACATCGCAACACCAAACAATTACCATTCGATGGCCCATCATAATGTACAAATATTTAAACGCGCTGTCAAAACCAAAACAAGTAGTAAATTAACGATTTATCTTTGAAATCATTACACAGATGCGATTATCATACGTTTGCCCCCGGCCGCATAAGTAGATAAGTACAGTTGCAATCAAAAGCAGGTGCGGCAGAAAGAGGTATGTTACACGCTTTGTTTTACAACTGTACGCCGGAGTACATATATGAGAAAATTACTAAAACGATTCATTAATTATATGCGTTTTCCATATATTACACGTATCATCAGTTTCAGCTGTTTTCTAGCGTATAATCTGTGACACTGCTCTCTACAACTGTACACGGACGGATTCGCGTATCGTATAATGTGTTGGAAAATCTATACTGAACGCTTGGTTTTATTCAGCATCGGGTCACTGGTGATGTGTAACAAATGACTGGTGCCAATGTGTCACAGAAATGCAATCCATCTCGTCTAGCCAGGTGGTTCTATCCATTAAACATTGTTTTAGATATTAGTGCAAAAAAGCAGGCGGTCATTTAAAATTCTTAATATCCTTCGGACCATCGTCATTTTACAGAGATAATGTGTGGTTCCAATGTATTTGTTTCTATGCGCGTGTGTTTGTCTATGGATGAATGCATTTTTTAATTTTTGTAACTTAAATATTTTATTATAATATAATAATAAATATTAATGTGTTGGTTAAAAAAATGAAGTCTTCATTGTTTAATTCAACCGTGGTACAATATTTGCTAGTACCAGACACCAGATGTTCCGCACACTGTTGAGACTACACAGAACAATGCCTTATTTTGACTGCGATGAGCTCTGGCGGCCATGTTTGAATATAATTGTGTTTGAGTGTTCTGTTGTATGAGTGTTTGAACAGTTGGCAACACTGCACCAGTGTTACCTTTGACAGTCCTTCACAGATACAAGTATTAGTATGTAA
The DNA here is from genome assembly GCA_018244755.1 of Jemadia pseudognetus. Taxonomy (NCBI): domain Eukaryota; kingdom Metazoa; phylum Arthropoda; class Insecta; order Lepidoptera; family Hesperiidae; genus Jemadia; species Jemadia pseudognetus. Next base: position 1,476 of record DWTO01006338.1, on the reverse strand, counting down.
TGTAAGCTTATAATATACCTACATATAAAATAAGCGCGTTCACAAACGAAAGCCAATGAAATGTGCACACCGCGTTTTGTCTATTTCACAGAATATTATATGCTCTTGTAAATAAAGCTGGTCATATAATACGTCATTTAAATAAAACATGTTTCAATACCATTGTTAACAATTGGAGATAATTTACGGACATTTTAAATACAGTTAATATATAAGTACAATTTATTTATTTAAATGTATTATAATTATGTGTTATACTTATTTAAATATGTTATAATTATTGATAATTAGATCGTATAACTATGTATATCATGAAATTGAACTAGGTACATCACAAACATGTTTTTAAGATTCAAGACGAACATTTTCGCCATATATGTACCTACATGTGTGTTTGCTCTGCGTATAGTCTCATAACCTATTCCTAGGCAGTAAAACTAGGGAACACCATGTCCAGATGGATCGATACACCGCACGAAAATTCCAAGAAATCTAACATCGTGTGAATGACTGAATGGGCGCCGCTCGCGGCTTCGAGTACCGCGAACGAGTTTAAAAATATAAAAAACTCTATGGTAAATGTTCTGTTTTTAAATTTGTCAATTGTCATTGTTGTTGGTGTATGACATTGCTCTAAGATGGCCAGGTTCGACGAAAATTATTGTTATTAATGGCATATTTTCTTTCATAATATGTAGGTATATTGAACATATTATCAGAAATTTGCTGGCGGGTAGTTCCAAGAAAATTGTTGCTAATAGCTAATGTTCTAGTATGAACCCACTCTGGCTCCTTCTATTAAAGTATATTCACACAAGGTACAGACAAAGGAGGCAGATATGATGGTATTATTTTAAAAAAATGTACATTCAAAAAATAAACTAGATATATTTTATTAACTTCAAATATTCAACATGATAATTTGTTTATTAGGTATTTTATATGAAAGCAAATAGGATCTTCGTTTAATCATATCACGATAATATCGGATGAGTTATATTTACATATACATAAATACATGTTTGCATAAAAATAAACAAACTATAGAAAATGAACGAAAAATTGAAGGTACGGAAGAATGAAGCGAGCGAGATAAGTTATTGTTCGTGAATGGCGCCATCGAGTCGCTGCGGCGCATACGTGACTAATCGCAGCCGGCCCTAGCTTGGGCTCCCCTGGCTCGATACTGGGCACCGGGAGATCGGGACTAATCGAAGCTTGACAAACATGAAACTTTAATATGTATTTATTATAAAAGAGTTATAACATTCTTTGTTTAACAACCTTTATAACATTCACAACCATATTACACATTAACAACCATACAACATTAACAACCATATAACAACCTTTATAACATTCAATGTTTCAAAACTGTGGATATAAAACTTAACCCTTTAATTTAAAAACTTTAACCCTTTCATTTAGAAAGGACTGCGTGACGCATACCTAATCATCATTATCAGCTTGTCTCAA
>DWTO01006337.1:0-10092 GCA_018244755.1 Jemadia pseudognetus | reverse complement strand
CCTGAAGTCCTCTTTTGAAGCTGTCTATATAAATATTTCATGTACTGTATAAAAAGGTACTTTTTTAGTCATTTTCAATTAATTATTTAATATCTTAAATATTTAAGATTACATTTTTTCTTTCAAATTTACAATTCCTCATTTTAATTTAACGGAAAATTGAGATAATAATGATTTGCAAATTGCTTTATGGTTTTATATTATCATTCCGTGTAATATTAATGTACAATGTATTAGAACAAGTTTTTATCTCAGCTGTTCTCTTTACGAGATTCCTCATCTCGACGCCCACAGGTGCAGACTGCGACTCAGTAAACAAATATACTAAGTATGCTTTAAAAATGTGCTTGTTTAAATATTTATGCACATAATTTTATGGTTCCGTTTCAAAATATATTTACAAATGGTTATTTTGAGATTTTTGAAAATATTACTCAGTAGATTAAATTTTATATACGAGTATATTCGTATTTTTATATTTTAACGTAAATGCACACTGTGTAACCAGTTATTTAAAACATTTATACAATTACTTCAAGGAAACGTTCAAAAGAGATATTGATGTTAACAGAACAAGTGATCAATAAATATTATATTACAATACGAAGTGTTCATAAAGAACAAAATAAATTTAATAAATGATATTAAGTTAAATGCTTCATATAGGTAGAAGTAGATACAAATAAATAATCTAATTAACTTAGTATCTATATTTACAAGTGAGTAGAATAAAAACTAGGTACACAGTTAAAATATCGTATTATAGTAATCTAAATACAACAAGCTTGTAAAAATTGCACACATCGCTTTGGTATACGTAAGTACATAGCTACATATTTACAACGTAACAACGTCTAGAACGAATCGTTAGTTTTATTGCCCGAAATTTCATAACGCTTAATCATTAACCTAGCGGCAGACGCGCGCGGCGTCGGCGGCGGCGCGCGGCCTCAGTCGAACCACTCCCACAGGTGGCGGTAGAGCCCGTGCGCGGCGTGCGGCCACTAGGAAGCGCGCGCGGCCGCCAGCTGCGGCGCCGGCGAGCGCGCCTCCTCGCGGCCGCGCGCCTCATCTCAGAGCACGCGGTCCGCCACCACGCCGCCCGCTGCGTACTGGCACGCCGACAGCGGCGCCGAGCCCGCGCGCGACACCGGCGACACCGCGCCGTACCCGCCGCCGAACCCCGACGAGTGCTGCTTCGCCTTCAGCCGCAGCGACGCGATCGACGACGACATCGCCGGGCACGGCTCGGCGCGGTACATGCTGTACGGGTTCGGGGGCGCCGTGTACGGACAGGGCGCTACGCCACCGCCTACGCCGCCGGAGCCGCCGACGCCCCCCATGCCACCGCCGCCCACGCCGCCCATTGAAGTTGCCGAGTTAAAACAGTTCACTGAACCCTGGTGATGACTCGCCGGAACGACTGACCCGAGAGGGTTAACGGGCCACGGGAAGCTTTTTGTACCTAACGGACTCGGCACCTTGGCAGCCCAGTTGTTGTACGGATATGACGAGTAGAGGGCGTCCGTGTCGGGAAATGGTTGCATGAGGCCATTAAATTGTGTACTAAAGCCATTCTTGAAGTCGGCCGCTGCGGCCGCGGCGGCGTTCATAGCATTCCTCTCACGTTTTCGCCATTTCGCTCTCCGATTCTTGAACCATACCTGCAACAAAATATTTCATCTTAAAATTTTTACAGTGTAGGTATACTCGTTTCAACTTATTCTAGGGAGGTCGGAAACTTTTAACTAGATTCAGGGTCCGGAGTCGCGTTGCTTTGCGTGGATACCCATTAACTTTACTCATTACGAAGTTGACAGAGCGACGCGGCGCATCGGCGTATTCGAGCCACGTAGTGATAACGGAGGCGACGGCCCCGCCCGGCCGCAGCCAACGACCCGTCTAATTGCGGCCGCGAAATGAAGATAAACGAGCGTAGCGATTGGGCGGGACGCCTCCGCACGCTCGCCGCTCGCCGCTCGTACTCCGGTTCGGCCGCAATAAATGAGCGGACGCCGGGACATGCCGCGGAGGCTCCGATGAATCCATGTTGTTATTTAGCGGAGGCCGAGGCCGGAGGCGGAGTGACGAGCGATAAGTCGCCGTGAGCACAGATAACGCGCGCGCTGATGTATGGCGCGCGTCCGTCAGCCGGCGATCGATCGCCGACGACACCTCCGCGATAAATTGCGCAATCCACGTAGCGACTGCAATAAATATTGTGCCGGCAGCGGTATTTGTCTCACTCACTGTGGCGTGTTCACCCAGCCGAAACGGTAAATAATACCCTCTTTCCTCGGTTAAGTGAACATAAACGGTCGTTTCCACCCCATATACGAGCTTTTATTTTTCGAAACATAAATTTCACGAATACACATGGACGCATATTTCGTAGGCATAGGTAAACGACGCGAATTTACTGAGTATGCTAAACATTTTTTTCGTGAGATTTTCACGTTCAACTCAAGACCTACGAAATGAGATTACAGTCTCCAGGGAGCAATACGATGCTAATAAAGTCGCGAGGAAGTTCACATCCTAAGCTAGTCAGTGAAACCGCGAGAGAACGGGTGAAAATAGCTGTAGAGAAAGGCCGTGGGTATTCAATAATGACAACAGAATGATATTTATTTAGGTGCGCATATGTGGAAATAATTTCCATTATTTGAATAGCGGGCAGCGCAGCGGGGCGTAGGAGAGGGTCGCGATATTGCGACGGGGCTAATCCTTTAAATATATTATTGCAGGATTGTGAGCTCGGTCGGGCTCCGTCAAGTAACGGGGACACGACAATTTTTAATGCTTCCGAAATCGACACTAATGTTTGCTAGACGTAATTTATTTCAATAAAAATAATTGGTAGTAACAACATTAAAGTTGTTATTACTATTTGTGACCGATTACCATTATGACTTTATGGACGTGGTAGATGGTAATCCGCGGTCCCTGCCTAAGCCTATGGAAAATAGGCGCGACAATGTTTATATATGTATGAATACTATATATTGCTATATGAAAAGGTCCAGTGTTTAATGCAATAAAACAAATGCGCATACGTTTAACACTATTAAGTTTGTATATGTACCCCTCTTAATGAATATTTGATTATTTTCCCTTAAAGCAAGTAACGAGGGTGTTTTACTTCCATGAAAAACAAGGTTCGCTATCAAGTTATCACGCGGCGCGGAGGGAGGAAGATAAATGTCGCCCGTCAGTGCGCGACGGTGACGAAGACACCTTCATATTGCTGAAAAAATATTACCGAATGCACGTCCATCGAAGCTCCTTAGAGCAAATACGGTCACTCAGCTTTATACCATATAAAAGTCTTACGTTAAAACTCTCCGTTTGTAAACATTATAGACACTTTAACGAGGGGAATTTGTATGTATAGAGACAAACATTTGCTTTCTATTCTCATATTACTAATTTATATGTGAATAATTTTAAACTTTGGAGCTTTATGTAATGTAGAGAAAAAACCGGCAGTAGTGAGTCTGCAATAATTATACTATTTTTAATGTATTTCTGAATATCTTCCGAAAATGTAAATTTCGTACTTTGTCTACCTAGTATTGAAATTAGCTACCTTCAAATACCGTAGCCGTAACATAATAAATTCACGACTTGCTACGAAAACAGCTAAAGTACGATCCTACTGCAAAATACTTTAAAAAACGAGAGTTAGCTTTAACATTAAAATGTTGAATAGAACTACGCAAATATATTTTTGAATAAAACTTGACATAATGTAATATTAACTATAAATTGTACTTAACATTGGTTAACGAAGAGTACGGTTTGAAAAAAGAAACCAAATGCGATTGATGAAGTGAGAGCCGGAAGTAGAGATTCACATGGTGGCGAGAGTGACTCTGCGTCGCTGTAGGGGGCATTTAATAAAACCTTTGCGAGGGACGACAGTAGTCGGGATGTCAATAGTCTGGAATAAACGTTTATTAAAGGTAGTCTAAGAAGTTTGTATAGGCGCTACCACACTTTAATGGTAATTATCGTTACTTATAATTTCATTGTTACACATAGTACCCCTCTCAGAATGAGAAAGGTTAAGGCTACAGTCTGCACTAACCTGATCGAGTGCTATTTGGCACACTTCATAAAACTTAGAGAACATTGAGGAGAATTTTGAGATGTGCAGTTTTCTCTTCTCTTTACAGCACAGTCATCATCAGCTTATTGCAGTTCACTGCTGAACATATACCTCTTCTGAGAGATTATGCCTATAATCCTCCCACTGGGCGTGCTATTTGGAGATTGCAGAACACTGTTTCTCGCACCGCCACACTGCTGCCTATCAGCAGCCAGCTGCCTCTAGGCAGACCGCGCCATACCGCGATCCGCTAGCGCCGGGTTTAGGCGCCTCTTATGATAACCCCATATTTTCTTGATTTGGTTTCGTTATAATCTAAAAATGTTACATCTTGCCTGTACTCCTCGAGGAGGTTGGCTGAAGACCGTAGCACCTTTCACGGTTTTACGTGATACACTTAAGTCCAGAATGGAATAGAGGATGAGCCATACATAGGGCACATATCCAGACTCCGAGCCACTACTAGAAAATCTACGTTAGAAAAATCCAATACATAGTGTCGATCGACCAACGAAGCAATCATCTTTAATTGGTGTAGTCGTAGTGTACAGTAACAGAATAAACGAAATTTTGCTAGCATTATTAGGTTAAAACCAAAATACTCGTACAGTTTGTAGCAAATTTTATTAAATTCAACCACTGGACTGCACGTGCCGGATCTTAGTTCACCATTAATATCCGGCACCATACAACACGGCCTGTTTATTTGACTGAATAGTAACTGGAGGCTATTAGAACGTTAAGGATATTAACTTTAGGGGCTATTATCCTGTGTCTCTTAAACCCGCACCAATAGAGCGTTGTTTGATTGATGACACTAATAAAACTGTGATTCCTAGTTTAATTTAAATTTAAGGCAATTTAGCAACCCTGCCGGATGACCGTAAAATAGGTTTATTATTCGCACAGGGCGGTCGCATATTCATTGTGGTGAATATTGCGGCTAACGTGTTCATATTATAATCATATTTAGTAATAATCACGCGACATTTACTGTACTGGTGTATTTGTTTACAACGGACAATATGCTTTATGGAATCATTGTTTATTTAATGAAAACTAAACTTATTCGCGCCTGTTATATTACGCCGGTTATAATGTTGTATTATAACATTGAATATTTGATTTTATCTAACACCGTGTTTACGGAAATTGTATTTTAGTTTTATTACGCGGATATGTTTGTTCATGAGATAAAATGAATGTTGCATAATCATTGTTTATTCATGGGGAATAAAATTAACTAAACGAAATGTTAAGTTTACTATAATTTTATGTTTCGCTACTAAATTAATTGGTTATTGTATCTTCAGTTATAATAGCAGTAAATGTTACAGACAATATTTCATTATAGCTGGCCAAACATGGTATCATCTGAATCCGATCTCAAATAGCTCTAAATGACATCAGTTACAAATGTTCCTATTGTAAGCAAGTAGTAGGTACTAGTAACGAAACTTAGACTTCTATTTTAATGTAATCGAACTTTCCGCTCAGCATTTAGACTCACTGACTACCAGACGTAGGGGCCAGTCAAAACTGTAATGTTAATAAGTTAACATTGCTTAGAAAATATTTTGCAATCGCCATATGTTATGTAGGCGGGTACTAATTTCTGTGGCTGATTAATTACTTAGGAAATTTCTTAATTTATAAACACAAAATACTTTAAAATAGGAATTACGTCATTGTAATACGCATTAGTGAGATGTGGAAAAATAAAAAGATTTTTGTGTACCTACTTGTTGTATTTTGGTACATATATGTGAATATATCAAGGACCGCGTGTATTAACATAACTAAAGAATACATTTCCTATGTAGGAAGTTTTTTATATCGAGATTGTTCTGTAAAAATTTTAAATAACCTAGAATACATGAATATTAGTGTTCATTCTCGTATGTACGCGGAATGAGTGGTTGTTAATGTAAACTTTCAACAGTCAATAAATAGAGATTACCCACGATTATAAATGTTAAACATTGTCGGCCAAGCTCCATTCATTGAAATAAATTGTTTTGGTAAAGCCGTGCGAAATCCTGCGATCAAAACACAAGACATTCCGTCGATCAAAACATAATAAGGATATCTGTTAGACACCTAGTATTCTAGGCGCTTAACACAACATGGTTTTAAAGTAGCAATAATAAGCTCTATTTCAATACATTACAGTTTGTTTTCCTTCGCGTGGAAATTGTTGGCAATAACACAATATTGTGCGAATTGCATTGGGAATAGGTGTTCTAATACTGCATTTCGTGTTCGAACACAAAAGCAGATACTTTGCAACAGCTTCGCTATGTTCGATATTATTACCGACCAACAGTTGTCAGTACATGACAAAGATAATATGGGTATTAACACATTATTAAGGATATATTGCTAGCCTTATTTATTCAGGTATCAAATATGGTTTCTAAACTAGAAATTTTAATGTTGGTCTAAAAGATGATATTTCGGTTAGCACGTAAATAAGTGTATAAATAAAGCTATGCACATTATATTTCGGGGAAATTTCATTTACTATTTCTACATACTTATACGGCTGAGATTATTCTCATTCAAAATATTCTGAAAACTCAAAATGACGCTTATGTCATATCGATCGAAATGTTATGAGTAAATTATAAAAGTCCAACCAACCGGAATTAGTGAATAAAATTAAAAAAAGAATCGAATAAAAAGAAGTACAATATTGCACCTGTCGAAATATCCGCATATTTTCTAACCCAGATGAACGGGTCAGCGACAACAGCGCTAAGCCTGCTAAACTGTTTGCACGCAGCACGGCGCTGCTAAAAGCGCTGTAAAAACACGAGCGCCATCGGCCCGCGTAAAATAAATAATGTTACGTGCCGTCGTACGTCGGCGGATTGTCCGTGATACGCGCGCTTTTTTTATTTTAGTTTCCAATCGCAGTATTGATGGGATTATTGTATGTAGGTAAACTGTTTTTATTAATATATAAATGCATATGAATGTATACAGATTACCGTAAAGAAAAACGCGATAAAAGTTCTTATTACCAATTAGAACTCTATTCGTTATATCAAATGTACGGTATTAAAACTTGTACTTCAATATTGAATACAGGTTAGTTTATTCCTGTTGAAAATGCCTGGGACTTTAATAGCTCTTAATCCATTACACTGTTGCCATATTTAATGACAGGTAAATAGATTTTAAGTAATCAGTTTAAAAAGTTGCCATCTATTAGCTTAAGGACAGGAAGTCATCATTACCATGTCTAAGTCCACTATTGGACATAGGCTTCCCGTTAAAGGTTATTGTCCACAATCCCTACGCTGGGCATGGGAGTTGGAGAAAATTATCTTAAAAAGTAAAATATTTTCAAATACTCTTTAGAAAGAAATAGTTATTAGAAATAAATTCTACTAACGGTCGTTTAAAGGAACAATCACATATGACTGTGCTTTGCCTTCCTGCCTTTGAGTCCTACCGACCGTTTCAATAATACAAACTGTAACATCATGTTTAATGTTACTCAACACGCATTTTCAAGTGAAGGATTATGATTAATATAATCTATTCCAAAATTAACATTACAAAAACTGTAATATTGGATAGCTGTTGAGCGACGGGTGAAAACGCGCTTTTTTATTTAAACTTTGCCGAGCTGTTGGCACAAACAGTTAAACCAGCGTGTCGCGACTAATCTACGTGTATGTGACACCTACGATCTGTAACATGGTTGTTTCGAAGGGTAACATAATTGTAACTGTAACCCACGAAGAGGTAAGCAGAGGAGTGTATTACAATCATTCGTTTCACCAGTTACGTTAAGTCTCAGTATGGAAGGAGTGAATCTATTACCATACACACATTAGTTTCGCAATTATAGTTTTACTTTAATATCCTGTTCCAAGAAATCAATACCCCGCTATTCATTGTTTTGGCTTAGTTTATGATTTGGTTTATTTAACAGTATATCATTAAACGGTTACGTCATAAAATTTAATTTATGCGTTTATAACCCACAATATGCGTGTGCACAGTGATATAGAACGTTGTACAGTTTTTATCATAAAGGAAGACAATTAAAATTATTCGCAAGGCCTATGTGGAAAAAATGAAGACCTCATGTATAGTAGGGTAAAATAAATTGAACATCAGTTTAATGGTAGATAACATTTTGATAATCTATTTTGCTGGTCATATATTTTTCCTTTCCTTTCCTGGATATTAAAAAGACGTGCAATCAAACACGCTTGTCGTGCGGGTTGATGGTGGCAGACCACAGCTGATCGCACCGCCTCCGCTGCTGCCCATAGACCAGGCTATTTAGCTGTACCTAGACAGACCGCAATCTGCCAGATATTCACATGCTTCAAACTCGAATTATCGTTTAACTTTTATTTATTTTGTAAATTAAGATCATGTTGTATTACGGTGAATTTAATTGCCCTACTTATACAATCCGTGCAGTGTTTAAATGTACCTAAAATGTTAAATACCTAAGTGATTTTCTACTTTCCGTTCATTCGGCAAACTGAAAACCTTTTAAATCAGATTACCGTAAAGACAGTAAAATTTGCCAAAGAGAATGGCGATGGCGCCGATCTGCCATATCATCTAATCAACCACAACATTCTAATAAGAATATCCACCTATTCAGATGAAGTATAAGAATTTTTCATATTACCTACTTGTATTCTATAATTAAATAAATGTATTATCTCCTTTTGGACCGCTTTGCTTTATTTATTATTGCCTATCACTATTTTATGTCAGGTCTAAAGATTTTGTCCAATAGCGTCAAAAAAAAGAATTGAAGAAATAACGTATGTACTTATTATAAGTGAAAAATTAAATTCGATTAATGATGTAAAAAGTAAATTGGACATGGTTGTATTACAAACAAAATTTGCCGAATTTCGGTTAAAAGCGATAGTACTGCAATCATTCAGGAAATAGAATATCAACAAGTAATGACTGATTAATTGTTATATGGACTCGTACTTAATTGGTTCTCTGCCAAATTTAATTTACTTAACACGTCTGCACTCTGCAGTCCTCATAATTATTGCGCTTAATTGGTGTGCAGCGACATTTAATGTACTTAACTTATCATCCAGTATATACCAGTTATATATCTAACTTTGAAGCAATTGGTATTTAGCTAACCATTACCAAGGGCTGACTGCTAGAGAATACAACTATACAATAAGTCCGTTTTTTATATAACCTATTATTTTAGGTATTACAATAAAGTATATTTACGATTTTATTGACAGGCCAAGACTCACTTATCTGGACCAAATAAATCAGGTTCTAACTGATGGAGGGGTTAAAGTCTTCGAAATCGGCGTGCATGTATGAAGAGAGTGATAAATGTGGAAGAATCACGATGAGTGTGTAAAAATAAAGATATTTGGGACTCTGTGCTCTCTGCCCACCCCGCAAGAGACCTTGCTGATGATGTGTATGTACGATTTTATTTATTCAAACAAACATAACCCTTTTTCACAATTCTATACGTTATTTTAACTATCACAGATACTGCTAAGAGTATATAGGCACTAACGTTAATACTCCTCTGTCAATAAAGACACATGTGGAGCTGTCCTGACGAAATTATTTGTATCGGGATCGATGTTAATACGCACTCTGTCATGCAATACGATACGCGTTCGGGGCAAATGAAATATGTCAAGAGTTGTTTCACGGACGATTGGCTTGACGACTCCATCCATTCGGTCTCTCGTCTCTCATTTCGTCTCAATAAACTATTGTGGGCGGAATCGGCGTTGGGTCGAAAAACTGCAATATCTTTTTTGCTCACCCTCGTATTTTGTGATTGTTGCGTGTATTTTTTATTATTAAATCATTAAGTGTATTGTGTGCGTATTAAATCAAAGTGGACGTTCGGAATTTTATAATCTATGTAAAAATACTAATACTAATAATAGTTAGATGCGTTCAAAAATTATATAGTTTAATTTGATGTGTTAATAACATTG
>DWTO01006336.1:0-10092 GCA_018244755.1 Jemadia pseudognetus | reverse complement strand
ACCTATTCCATAATGAGACGTAAAAGTAACTGGTGAAACGTGGGAGTGGTTCTGCATTCCTCTGCCTACCCTCTTCGGGGATTACAGGCGTGAAGTTACTTACTAATTCGATTGTAATCTAGTAACAGATTACGAAAATTACTGATAGACGCTGCTAAAAGAGTGTGAGAAAATTACCACACTGTTACTCAACATGACGCCGGCGCCTCTGAATACTTTCGTCACATACAATATACATTGTCATGAGTTTCGTGAGTGACCCTAATGTAGTGAAACTGTTACTCTTGTCTTAGCTTCCTCATCGTCAATATTAACGGCGAAAATCATTTTTATGTTCCTGGGTCGATATATTGCGTCGTGCAAAAGATGTATGTTGGTGGATTGTGTCCAACGAGGGTTTTTTAGTGCAGTATAAGTCCGACATAATCGCGGTGTCTCTCCGAGGGCAGCGGGTGCCTTTTGAGGGTTAAAAAAAGATACATTAAGTTCCATATATTGCGCCCATCACGCTTCAATAATATTCTATCATTTCATTCATCAAATCATTTAGTGTTACATTTGTTTAATATAACTGACGTGCTAATCATTTAATTAACTGGATACCTATAATATGTATCACAAATTAAAGGTACCTAACTATTATATATATACATATTTTCACGCCACGTCCATCACGCTTTCGGCAGAGAGCACCGTACCTAACGAACGGTGAAAGAATTTAAACCGAACGGTAACGAAGGAAACTCTCACTGCGGACAGACCGTTATGGGAGTTAGATATGATACATTACAATATATTTTCTATAGCATATATGTACATACATGTATATAATATATGTATGTATGTACATTTTGTCGTTATAATATTATGTGAACAGACATAGCGAAAACTATTTGAGTATAGCACGGCATATTATCGTGCAGAGAATGACCGCAATGATGTGCCTATATATGATATATTAACTCGTGTTTTGAATTATATTGATGTATTAATGCATCATCTTCTCATCGTATACGAAAGTTAGCTATAATATATGTTATAGCACCAGTATATTAATATATGTTATAGCTTCGTCTACTAGGATCTTTACAGGAAGGAAGCACAGATTGTTTCCGGGGCAGAAAGATGCCATGGAAGATATACATAAGACAAGATATTTGTTTCATATGTATTTTTCTTTGGTAATTAATAAAATATGTTTCGATATAAAGCAGAAATAAAACTGTAATCGCGTTAAAATACCGGTTAAATTTATGCTTCATCTACGTCAATCGTTATTTCGAAAAGATTACAAAATAGCGGGCGCCATTTTAAGAAATGTTACAAATCACGAATGAAGGTCGTTATTCGACGAAATTCAAGTGTGAATAGAAAAAAAATAGGAATGTTAATATTGGACATTAAAAATTACATTATTATTCAATATTAAAAAGATAAACGCTAATGGTAGTGTTTATATCAAAAACATTGAGTTAATGTAATAAATGTAACATTAGGCTTGTAATCCCTGAAAAGGCAGGCAGAGAAGTTACAAGTCCACGATTCTCCGGTTATGTTACGTTATAATAATAAACTTTAAACTTAAAGGTATCCGCCGTCCGCATATTCAGCGTGGGTATGGCCAAAACCCCCTTTTGATAGGGTCAAGATTAGTAGTACATTTAAATAGGTTGATGTTGATGAAAATGAAATAACATAATGTTAAACATTACAATCAACAGAGATATTCCGCAGATACATGAGTGATCAATATGAATACATTACCAGTACTGTTATAAAGCGTAGTTTAACTGTAGATGCAAGGTTTCTACAAGGTGAGATTGTGGTTTTCAATGCAAGTATGTACGTACACACTTAATTGGCTTTTCTAGTGAATTACGACATCTGCAATCATCTCGATACATTGGAACATATAATATAAATAATATGTAATGTTCTCGTAAAGTTGGCAATAATTTATTAAAATAATGTAATTAACAAATTATGAAATATTAAATTGCCTTTATTACTAATATAAGCTATAAAATATAAGTTAACTTTGTTGCTAATCACACATTAAATTTAAATTTCAAAGTTTATCGAATAATTTATCGTTTTTTGGTAACGACTTGTAACGTTTTGTAACGATTGTAACATGAAATCGTACACTATAACATTCCACCAGTATTTCTCTTTAGGGGCAGGCAGAATCTTACGACTGTCAGATAGATTTGTGAACTCTTGCTTACCAGGCGCCCTTGTAAGCACTGATCAATGAGCCAGTCAAGTAGGTACTTTAGAAGAAATAGTAATAACATATTCATATTAAATACTTTATTTGTGTTAAAATGTTCTAAATAGTTATACATATAAATTTAATTAATTTTAATAAATAATTAATTAATACACATTTTGTCTTACATTATTTTATATACATTTTTCCAACTTACATTTTCTAGTAGCGGTTGTAGTCTAGATATATGCCCTGTATAGTGAAATAGGCTCACCACCTATTTCATAGTCAGACTTAAACCTAACTGGTAAAACGTGGGCACTCCCACGTTTTACATTCCGCTGCGTACCTCTTCGGGGAATACAGGCGTGATGTTACGTTATTTGTAATGCATTCGCCTCCTGGAGTGAATGTCTTTGAGTAAACTTATGTAACAGTAAGAGCCATTACGAGCTTGAATGTAATGATTGTTCTTTGTCGGTCACGTTATGTCAGACAGACATACCATCGTGCAGTGAAGGGCTCAAGCAATAAGCCGCTTTCATTAAATCCATTCAATTAATTCGAACTCATTTAGTTATTCCGTTACACGGAGAGCTAGTGAGCGATTCATAACCAGTACATACAATATATTCAAATTAACGAACGATGTAACTATACAGTGCATTTTTTTTTTATCTAAGAGCAAAAAGCGACCTAACTTACGACTTAACGACTAAAGTTAAAAAAGCTAAAATAATTTTATTGAGGTCATCGTACATCATGATACTCAGTGGCGCTTTGGAAGATTTGTGGAAATGATAGGGTTATCATATGTGGATATAATGTCCTTTTTAATTCCGTCCTAATCCGTCCTAATTATTTTGAATTGTTTTAATAATTAGGTAGGTATTTATTTTTTATTCTGACACGAAAAATTTTACGTCGGGAAAAGTCCACAAAGCTTGTTCTTGTCTCTGGGGACCTTAGCGGTTATTTTATAATATTACAAACAGACACTCCAATTTTGTTTCCTTATATAGATTTAAGCAGTATATTTGGAATATTATATTTTTTATAAATAAATATTTATAAAGAGATGGTTGAATTCCAATTCGATTTTGCATTACGACATATATTTACAAGGTCGCAGTGCGTTTGGTGAAGTTTCGGCCCCGCGCAATCTCGATTTCGCAACGGACCTTTCGACGTTACCACACACCGAATTATACACGAAGCCATAATATTAGTCAATTTCGGGTCATGACCATTAGGCCGACTATCCTCAGGTTAGCTGTATAAAACAGATTGTTGCATGTTTACGTTAAAATCTTTACTCTTCGCTTGTTGCATTAAAAATGTTGCTTCTGAAAATGGCTTCGTGTGTCTCTTTGACTTTATTATAAGTATAAGTACTCGTTCTATTAGTTATAGCTCAGCAACTACATAAAACCCAAATAAGGAATGCTCATAAAATATTCGCATTGTGTAACTTTGACAATTATATATAATTGTTATGATTAGACCTCATGATGTTCAGATAATACTTTTTCATTATATGTACCTTAGCGGTTGGTATATATGTATAGTATTATTATTATGTACAACTTAGCAACTTTGTAAAACACAAATAAAGGATGCTAATATAATAATACTTTTTCATTTTTTCATTTCAGCTTTGTCACTATTTCTAGAAGTGGACTTAAACTGAGTGATAATGATGAAGATGATGTAACCTTATGTATTATGTAGGTACATATTAACAACTGGTATATTAAGTAGGTACTACATGGCAACTTTGTAAGACCTGAGTAAAGGCTGTTTAAAATCAACTTTTTAATATGTAATTTCGTCTTGATCATTGGGTGTCTTAAATCAAATAAATTCCATTCGCTTTTTTTGTTTCGTAGGATTAGCTAGAATTCATTTGTATGACTGTAGTTTACTTTATGCTGTTCAGTAATACGAACTTGGGGCTGGATTTAGCTGTCTTCAAACCATCTAACAAGGAAGGTAAGTAGGTAGTAATTGTTAATTTCCGTACGCCAGATATACCTACCAGTCAGGCGTCGAAATGATTTTATCAAGTTTAAGTCCGAATTAATTAAACGCACGTGTTCTGATCATAACAAAAAGTATTAATCTAACCGGTTAACAAAAATGATAATGATCAATTTAGTGACGTATTACAATGTTAGTTCTCACTCCGCCATTTTGTTTTTAAAACGTTCCGAATATGTTCAAATAGACGGTCTTCTAAGAGCATGCGAAAGTTTTTGTTAATAGTTGTTTGAATTAAAAATACCCTTTTTGTGGACATGGGGTGAAATGGGAATGTGGGCAAACTGAATAAAGGTGCAGTATATACATTTAATAGTTATCGTAGTTACTCGAATGTCACTGTTCCTATAAGGAGAGTTGAAATGTGTTGTGTCTCGGCATATCACTCTCAAACCGAAACAAAATATGCACTGTTGCTTGTTTGCAATATAGCCCTACTGTTGGTAAAAGCGAATTGTTTACATTGTTTTACAAATTGATCTATCATTATTTATTTGTTGATTTATTTATGACAGCCTCTTTGAATAGCCGAGTGATGCAATGCAATGAGTGCAAGCGCGACTGTACGTTGAAACGTCCTGTGTTCAAATCCCAATTTTTTTTTTGTGAAAAGTGAGAGTGTACTACACTCATTTGCCTGTCTCTTCAGGGATTAGAGGCGTGATTTTACGTTTTTTAGATAAGATTTATTTATAACTAAACCTCTTCTTCCTCATCGAGTTATTAGTTTTGTAAAAATAATTGTGGTTGTTTGTAGATACCTATTAATTAAGCTGAAATAAACATAAAAAAATAGTCATCTTCTCAGAGTTCAAAGATTCAGGATATTTCCTAAATTTTCAACAGATACGCAGCGGTTTTTAACATTGAATACGCTATTCACTACAGAGATTATGCAGATATTAAAAAAATATTTTAAATTATACATACATTTTTTATCACGTTTATATTATTGCGCCATGACAATTTTTAAAACCAACATTAAAATAATTCCTTGTTTTTTTATTTAAATATTTTAAAGGATCTCAAGAGAATACGTTTAATAGGGAAGTAAACATACGAATGGCTCGAGATATACATACATATGTATTTGCGCACGTTTTATGGCCATCGTATTGTCAACGTGAACTTGAAACCACGGAAATAATCGCCGCTGACACGGTTAGAACTCGCGTCCAATATTTACCTTCTTTGTTGTCGTATGGACGAGGGTACATTTAAGATGACGCAAAACGTGTTATTAACTATGTCCACGTGTCATAGGCATATTATGTTAATTTCGAAAAAATAAAGATTTACTTTTGCGCACGTCCGCGCACGTAAATATCCGAATGAAACGAAAATAATCACGAGGATAGTAAGTGTTTAAAAATTGTATGATCAGGATATGATACCCTTTAAATTGTATTTCGTGTCGAAATGTTCCGGTATCTGGATAAATTATACAACATAAGTAAAAGAAAAAATTAAGTCAGAAGAAATAGTATCAAAAGAACGTACTTACATACATCACGCCTGTAATCCTTGAAGAGGTAGGCGAACGAGTGTAGAACACTCCCACGTTTCAACACTTACGTTTCCGTCCCACTATGGAAAAGCAGTAAAGGTACTTGTTTATTTGCGCTAATTGTTTATCAATAATACCTAATTTGTTGCAGTAATAACGGGCAGTACAGACGGCATAGGGAAGCAGTACGCTCTGGAGCTGGCGCAGCGGAGTATTAACGTGGTGCTGATTAGCAGGAACCCTGAGAAGTTGAGGAACGTTGCTGACGAAATAGGTAATAATACAGTCTTTTGTGGTTATATTTTGATGCGTTCATTTGGTGGACAGAGTTAAATCACAGAAGGAATCAGCGTTGAGAAGAGGGACAATAACTCAAGCCATCGTAGGCTCTCGTTGTTGAAAAGACATTGGAATGTGTTTGATTGTTTTCTTATGCTTATGCTTACATACATACAATGAAGAAAAAATCATGTTTGAGATTATTATTATGTGCTTACAATATTATATAAATTTCTATGTAATTTCTTTGAAAAGTTCGTGCAGAAAAACTAAAGAACACATATTATTAATTATGTTGACTCTAGGACCATTTGTATATTTCCCATCTTAACGAACCCATTTGCCATTTAAATAATACCCATTTATTCCCAGTTGTTCAAAGTATTACTGGAAATATTATTTCAATTTTGTTTTTGCCATCTAATAATCTTTTCATTTGATTTCTTCATCATTACAATCATTATCATACATCAAATGGTTAGGAAGAAGTGCCGGAAATTAACATGCCTTTAGGAGGTATTAGTTAACGCCTTTAACATAAATAGCTTCATATATTATTTATACTTATGTAACTACAAGTACTTTCGTCATGTATTGTGTTGGTGACATGTTTAGTTAGCCAATCCCATTAGCACGTCAGTTCATCACTTCACATGTTTGCCAATTTATGTAACACTGGCTTTTGACTTGCGCGCATAGCTTTCTGTAATATATCCATTGGTTTATGTATGTTACAATGTATGTTTTCGTTCCACCGGTTCACAGCGGCTGTGGTTAGATCATCTTAGCATCTAGAGTAGAGCCATTGCGTGGTCGCTACTTTTACTAACCATTTAAGCAGAAAAATCATTAGTTTTCAAATTATTTGGACTGCTTAAATTAAAGAGGACCATCAGTTACTTTCGTTCTCCTGAAAATTTCGTAAAGTTTTGTAAATTCTCTCGTAGGGAAGCTCGCTGTGACTAAGAAAATTGAAAGTCCGTCATCATCATCAGCCTATCTCAGTCCACTGCTGGACATAGGCCTCCCCCAAAGAGCAAATTGAAAGTCCACTTGTCATGAATAGAATCAAATCATTCTAGAAACCCCGATTAAGAAATTCGGCTTAGAAATCATCCGTTAATTCTTCAATTATATTTGTAAAACCATAGTCAGATAAATACATAGTTTTGCAGTTGGATGTTAGGAAAGATACACGCAAGATCATAAAACGCGAAAATGATTAAAAACTTCGCAACACGCCATCAGTTTTATGAATCCTTACTAATATTATAAATGCGAAAGTAACTCTGTCTGTCTGTATGTTTATCTGTCTGTCTGTCTGTCTGTCCTGATGTCTCTTCTTTGGGCCTAAACCACGAAACCGATTTGGATGAAATTTTATACGCAGATAGTTTGAAACCCGAGAAAAAACATAGGATAGTTTTAATCCCTCAAATCCCACAGGAACGTAAGATATAACGATTGCTGTTGAACAATCTTGTCAAACCGCGCCACCTGCTGGAAGCCAATGACAATGATGGTTGTCATGACAACCGGGCTGTTGGCATCAAATTCGATGAAATAAGAGAAAATATCAATAACAAATAATAATTAATTATTTATTGATATTAATGTTGATGGATAAAATATGTATTACGATATAAATATAATATTATGATATAGGTAGGTATAATATGGATACATAAAATATATGATTATTCTAAAAATTAAAATGCAAGATATGGACAAATGATTGACATATTTATTGATTGTCAAATATGATAATATAGAAAGAGAAAACGTAATTTCATGCCTGTAATCCCTAAGGGCTAGGGAGAGGAACTCAGAACACTCCCACATTTCACCGGTTACTTTTACGTCCCACTATGAAATAGGTGGTGAGCCTATTGCCATGCATCGGGCACTATGATAATAATATATGACAATATAGAAACAGAAAATAATATAAAAACGAAACACTTCAACAGCGTACATGGTGATGAATACAAAGTCGTGTTCAGAGCGGATAAACGACCAGACCAGAGGATCACACGAACGTGCATTTGACATTCTTTTGGGGCATAAATTATCAATTCTGGATTTTTTATGGTTTTAATCTAAAAAATGCATATATTTCTTAGACTTGACTTTTTTCATGGACTGTTAAGCGGTACGAAGTTCGCCGGGTCAGCTAGTATTCAATAAATATCGAACACTCCTACAAGGAGTAAGATATTCGACACTCTGTGCTCTGCACCCACCTCGTAAAGGACTTGACGTCATGATATAATAATAAAGTCATAATTAACAAAACGGTCTTCATTCCTCGCAAACGTTCAAAATGGCAGTTTTCCTTGCTTCAACATTGAGTTGCAGCCCAAAGCTTGTTTAATCTATGTTATGAATAATAAATAATAATAATTACTGCCTCGTTGGTCGTGTTGGTTGGTGAGACTGCCGATCGGGAGGTCCCGGGTTCGACTCCCGGGTCGAACACTGCAAAAGCTTATGTCCAGCTACAGAGGTTTATGTCCAGCAGTGGACGGAAATAGGCTAATTATGATGATGATGATATACGTATTACCATAGCCAATATTGTGACTAACGCACATCTTTATTGTATGTTTTACACGAAGTTACTTTACAAGTGTAATATGATTTAGTTCAACGGTGAATTATTGGTGACCTCTTAAAATACCATTTGTAATTATTAGTTCGAACTCGAAATTAACAACATAATAAAATAGCGTAAACATTATCTTGTAAATGAGTAAAGAAGTGCAGTAATCGAACACCCGGCCACTAACAGAGTAGGATCTGTTCTAAGTAGCCACATGCGACACAAGCGAATAACACCTCCACCTAATGATTCACATTAATGTACGAGTACCTACTGATAAATAAGGACGGTACGTTCAAGTGAAGTCATAAAGGGAAAATGTCGGTAAATTCGCTGACACATAGTGTGCTGACAAAACTTTTTCATATGTGTATTAAAATAAATGCCCATCCACTGTTAGTGGAAGTGTTTGGTCGCTGGACCTCATTCACACGTATCTGAGTAGCGACCACGTCGCTACCGTGTCCACCTGTTGTGTAGCCGCGCGCGGACCTACTGTCGCACATAACGAGGCCCACTGACCTACGGGTGCCTCACTGGCAGAGTCGTCTTTACCTCTCTGTCCCATCTCCGATACACTTCAAGCTTATTAAAACGACTAGCTTACACGGTTGGCACATATTCCTTAGGAAATTCATTCCTGGTATACACGTAGAGAAGACACGTCTTGCCGACCATTCCATCTCCGACCACTGTTATCTTTAGTCTTTTCGCAGTTCCCATGATGCGTAGTGCGACATTCGACAAATAACAACACAATGTCCACTATAACGAGGCCTTATTTTAACACTAAATTGAACAGCAGCCGCCGAAGCTGAATGATAGCGATTAAACATTCGCTAGGAAGACAAAAAGGCCCTTGATATTCCTTATCAAGCAGTGATGTAATAATCTTATCACATTTGTAGAAACGTCTGCGATAACGTGCAATGTTCAATGAAACAAACGCGCGCGAGCTCACTTGCGGTCGAGCGACTAGTGATCGGCATCCGGCATTGTGCGGTGCGGGCCGATCACTAGTCAGTGAAGTGATGCCGTCACTACCGTGATTCAGTCGTGGCCGTCGGCGGCCGCGCACGCCGCCGTCGCTGCCAACCTCGCCGATAATCATTTGTAATTCATTCTGTTGACGTTTTAGGCCCAAACTATGCGAACAAACGACTAACGTCATGTATGTATTGTTTTGAAACAGAATATTATATACACGTACACATACACAGGCATGCAGGAAACCTCTATCAGACGTGTATTATCGCGCGAGATCGCGTAATATTTTTAGAGAACGCTTCAAACTGCTTTATATGCATATAAAAATCATTAATTAATTATACTAAATATTATATATAATACGACTGCCTCGTTGGTTGTAAGTGCGACTGACGATCAAGAGGTCCTGGGTTCGATTCCCGGGTCGGGCACTATAGAATATTTCTAATTTAGATTTTCTAGTAG